>JARFJB010002121.1:657500-692500 GCA_036346205.1 Vesta saturnalis
TGATACACATACTGTTTTTTGCACGATTGTATTACATTTGCCACAATTGAAATTATTTAATTTCTGCTAAATAAACGAAAAATCAAAAGTGACGTTTTAAATAGAAATGTCCAAATTTCTTGTTCTTACTGTTGTGAAATATAGGTAGTATATACACGGTGTTTATTAATTAGTGTTAAAGTCCAGGCAAAGCTGAGAAACCCTATAACAAAATTATTGCTAGCTGATTTCTTTCTGAGCCATCCAAAGTTCAATTTTGACCGATTTGATTAGCTTTTATCTGAAAGTATCCGATGAAAAATTCATTTTCAAACAAAATATTGATGTTGAATTTTTTTGCAATTCTTTGGTTGCATTCCACACCTTCTAAACCCTCAGATTAAGATTTTAAAAGATGCAGAATTTGAGAAAAATACGCTTGGCAACTAGGCCAATTTTGTGGTGACGTTTGTATACATCAGTGTGACAGGTATTTTCTTCCACCCATTGCGTCGTTCGATTTCATATTTCACTGGTGATTATGTACTCATTCAACGAGTACGCAGATATGTACATGGTGTACGGTCCAATTGCCTGACCAGTGAGATAGCCCGACCTGAATTGTTAGGTTTTTTCGTATGGAGCTTCCTCAAGGACAAAGTATACAAGACGCCCCTGGAGAATGAGCAGGATGTCCAGGAAAGAATTCGTGCTGCGGTTCAGCAAATAACCCTGGAAATGTTGGAACGTGTTTTGTATTCAATCCCTCTTCTTCGATTGGAATTGGACATGGACATGGACGGTGGTCATGTTCAACAATATGTTCAATAATAAAAATGTGTTCTGTACTTTCTGTATTGTTTTGATCACTAATATGCTTCTGGCGTCTTATGTCACGTATCATATGGTGAATTTATTTACATGTAGCTTCCAACGTTGCAATCTAATGTCATTTTTGGATGGCCCGTTAGAACAGACGGCGCATCGCCTTACATTAATTATTTTATGAGGCTTCTCACATTCGCATGGGTTATAACGCTAGCTGAAGCTTTAACATTATTTAATAAACACCGTGTATAATTTTACGTTGGTAAGTAAAAGACGGCGGTAAGTAAAACACTTACCGACGAGCTGGGTCTTGCAACCAGTAAACATATCCTACTATCTTGGAAACAGATATGGTAAATAAACGAAAAAGCTCAATCGTGCAAAAACTTATTTTCAACCCCTTTCTAGTGCCGTACCTTCATTCTTAAATATATAAATTTTTGAGAATTGAGATTTATGTTCGTATATGAATAAAGTTTACTAATTGATTGTAAACACTAATTTAATAACAAACATAAAACTTTCTCTTCAAATAAACTTAGTGCTTAATAATAATAATAATAAAATATATATAATTCAAAACTTAAATAAGAGTAAATAACACAATTCAATAATTTTTTCACTTCACCAGGGATGTTAACAAAATTTTCTTATCCTAACACAAGAGTGTTAGGATAAGAAAATTTTAGTATAAGAATGCTACTATATTGTTGCGGTCAGTAATACTTATTTATAAATGATTTTGTTTGTGGAATGATAAATAGGTCTTTTAGGCAACAATTAAATATTAACTAGGTTAATTGGTTTTTATTCTTAAATGACATGTTGAGTCTCCTCTTAATTGATTTTAGCAACTAATAATTAGCATGACTGCAAAGGTTTGCGTATTTTATAGATATTTTGAAATGTTTTACTTTACGGTGAGTTGGTATTTTCGCAAGGCAAACTCGATTAGTCTTAGTTCGCTTGTTACGTAACATACAGTGATTATTAATTTACGTTTAATGTATATATATATATATATATATATATATATATATATATATATATATATCAGGGTGGCGCATTACTGTGACAAAGTCCCATATCTCCTTTATTTAAAGAGATACAAAAAAAAATTAAATAAAAGAGTTGGTGGTACATATCCCAAAAATATTTTTAATTATACAGGGTAGATCATAAAAGCTTAGATGTAATTTTACATTTTTTTTTAAATAGAAAACCCCATATATTATTACATATTTAGATTCTACATACAATTTTAGACACATTTTATATATAATGTCCTATACCTAAGTCTAACCGTTTTTGACAAATTTCAAATTTTTTGTCAAAAATGACGTTTGCAGGCCAAAACACAGGTGGAAATCTTTTCTAAACGAAGCCTTTATCATTTAATTATGGTTGGTTTCCTTAGAAATGGGGGCCTATTCTAATGGGCTGTATTGATATTTTTGTAATACATTCATACAGGGTGATCAAAAATGAACAATAAAAGGTAGATTCAAAAAAACCTATAAAGTCATTTTTTTAAATGGAAACCCCCTATTTTTTTTAATTTTATCTTATTTAGTATTAAAAATAAGGGTGACTTTGTATAAGAGTGTATATTCCAAAAAATTGTAGTTTTGAAATAATGACAATTAACATTTTTTATTGTAAAAAGGCTATACGGCTTTCAGTTTTGTTGTTAGTTGGCCGTGACGGCGGCGGAAACAAAAAAATTGAGCACTTCAGATCGAAATATTACAATTTATTGAACCCCACATAAATAATTATTTTATTACACGAACTTAAAGTAAAGACAATATTTTTTTGATGCAACAAATTATGTCCTAATTCTAATCATAAACTTAACACCTCTAATGTAACTAAACCTGTAACTAATTATACAGATAAAAGTACTAGAAACACGTCAAATACGTACTACCTAATAAGTTGTTCGAAATGTTCGCTTCTTTTTTGAATACACAATGCAATACGTCTCTCAAATTCGCTGCTTAAATTTCTACACATTTCAAAACTAATGTTTTGAAAACAGTTTCTAATCCTAATCTTCATGTCTTCCTTTATTGTAGGCGGTATTTATAAACCTGCTCTTTGACGTACCCCATATGCTAAAGTCCATTTTAGTAAGATCTGGGGATCTCAGGCCAAGCAACAGGCCCTCCTCCCAATCCAATATTCTGGATATCTAGCATTTAAAAAAGTTATTATCGGACCTGTATGATGTACTGGGGCCCCATCATGAAGAAACCACATTTCTTGTTGCTTATTCTGTGGCACTTGACGCAACAAATTAGGTAGATGGTTTTGCAGAAAGTCTAAGTATACTTCCCCTGTTACTCGTTGATAAAAAAAATATGGTCCAATTACATGATTACCGACAACACCTCCCCAAACATTTAAAGACCATCTAGTTTGAGAAATATATCTTACAAAATGTGGATTTTCGGTAGAATAGTAATGAAAATTGTGTCTGTTTACACTTCCGTTTCTGTAAAATGTGGCCTCATCTGTAAATAAAATCAAATGAACAAAATTTCTTTGTTGGTTTATTTTGTTTTGAGACCATTGACAAAATTCCAGTCGTCTTTGATAATCTTCAGGAACCAACTCTTGAAGTAGTTGAATGTGATAGGGGTGCATTTTTTGAGACCTCAATATCCGTTGTACCGTACGTCGTTCATCACCAACCTGCTGAGAAATGGGTCGTTGTCCAATATATGGATTTTCAGTAACTGTTAATAGTACATTTAATTGATTTTCCTCAGTCTGTGCACGTTTTTCCCTAGTATTTTTTTCATATAACACATTGCCAGTTCTTTCAAAACGCTCCAAAAGCTTTTCAAATGCCCTTCTTTCAGGTGCCGTCTCTGAAACCGTTGTGTTACACGTCCAAACCGCACTAGGCGTCGTGTAGGCTTACTAATGTAAGCGGGTTGCCAAGCCAGCTAACAGGGAGATGGGCGTGGTCGAAATAATAAGTAAAATGAATGTTATAAGCTCAAACACCTTACACTTATACTCAAATAGCTCAAATCGGGAAAATATGTCTCTAGGCGCCACCACAATCGATACTTTGCTAAAATAATTGTCTTAAGCTGGATGTTAATTAACCCTACTTGATTGTGGAAAGTAGGATTGTGCTTACTGGTAAACTCATATACGAAGGTTCTAAAACAAACACTCGTCCAAAACAATTCAACTCAAATAAATTTTGACTACCCAGTATTAAAACTTTTGAACACACCTCGTAAACTAAAATATCCAAAACAAAAGTTATAATACGGTAACTGAATATTTTCTGTATCCGTATACACATATAACGTTAAGTTCCTATTTATTAATGAATAAAATATCTTGTCATTCAATATTCGATAATTAATTTTGAAAACTTCTAAATAAAATTTATCATAAATTCATTCAATGAACGCTATCTTTTAAATTTACTTTACCTTATAATATTTGACATTCGTAAACATTTACGGTTTCAAAACTCAAACTTTTATTATACTAATGACGTTTTTAAACTAACAGCTGATCTATTAATATTGCATTGCTCTAATGAAACTGACATAAAATTTTGTAATCAACCTGGCTAATAAGACTTATCAGGTTGTTCCTTAAATTTGAAAAATTAAAATGAAAATATGCAAAGCTTACTTTTAAAATTATCAAAACAAGATCACCAATTAAGTGAATGTTACATCTGTGTTTCATACCTGTTTAAATAAACAACAAATAAAACATTTAACGATAAATATATATATTGTCCTGCATAAATAATCAAACACACAAATATATTTACATCTACCTCAACAACGTGGTTGAAAATCAAAACCACACGCCACTATCAATTTCTGCAAATTCTTAATACTAAACAAACCATACAATAAGCGTGACTCAAGAACGATTATCTTTTCGTTTCAAAACTAATGAATATTTGAACACATTACACAAATGAACTAAACCAAAGAGATAATCGTGCTTTACTAAATTTTTAAAATGCTTAAATATAAACCTTACTTAAGATCGTCCATTATCCTTGGCTTTTCTTTCTTCTTTCTTCCGTAAATTAATTATATGTAGTCCATTGGTACTGCATAAAATTGCCTGAAGCACATTACACAAGGCTTAACAAAACTTAATCCTCTGTGCACTCGTGATTAGTTCACTTACGCGAGGTTATTACTCACAAATAGTCTAATAACACGTAATAACGGTAAACCTTTGGTTGCCTATTAAAATTTCTGCAACCTTTACACCAATTTAGTTCCTTATATAAATAAACTTTCAATGTCATATAACGTTACTTAAACTTTGGCTTAATATACAATGAACCTTCGTTCACTTAACAGGTGGTCTCATAAATACTTTTAACTAAATCTGGTTACAAAACGCGCGCTAAACTTGATACTACTATTACGTAACAACTGTTAACTTTATTTAAATCTGCTTGCACTTTTATTATTTTCTTTGAAGATAAACAAACTAATTTTTATCTTCAACGTCAATTTTAACTATGGTATTGTTTATGAATGTCTTTTCAATTTATCCCCGATTCGTAACGCAGTTAATTAAACAATTACTGCTTCATTAAAATTTCACAAACATACTCCACTCGTCACAGTCTATTACACTAACTCGACGCGTTCCGCCAACCTTCAGCAACAGCCAAAACCGAAAGCTTCACTTCCTACCTCTAACTTCAACTCACTACTACTTCCAACTCTCACTTCCTATTTATAACTTCAGTCATCCATCTTTAAACATGTCTTCCTTCCGCGTTATATTCTCCAATAATGTTCATTCAAACTACACACGTCCAACAACTGCTTCCTCTAACAAGCACGCGTGTAATTACAATACATCGCCATATTTGTTTTCACTTACAAATTTTACATTACTCTGAAGAAACCATTTCGTCATTACATTCATTCAGTGGCCCTCTGGACCATTACACAACTTTTAACCGTTATCTCCAATCTGCGCTCGATCTCCTTCCGCAACATTTGTAAAAATCAGTACAGTCTAATGTCTCAAATTCCATATACACACATTTATTCTCAACACAATTGCACAACATTACAAAACTTGCTGAAATTATCACTTAAACATACCCAATCTTTCTCTACATATTTTCTAAAACATTCTACATTTATTCTTCACATTTTCTAATCAAGATTCATCTTATCCTCCAACAACATTCCTTTCTTTATCAGCAAAACAGAAGCAATCCAGTGGAAAGCATTATCGTCCCATGGACAAATTTCTCTTCACATTTACATTCATCAGAATTTAATTCTTTCAACTCTACAGTCTTTATGACATTCAAATACACGTCTCTACATACTAAATAATATCTTTCCTAAAATTCCAGTGGCGTATCATACACCCACACAATTATATACATATACACAAAATTTTTTTTTTCGTTCAAACTCAATACACTCGTGCTTAAAACACGTAATATACGTCATTAAAACATTCTATACAGGGTGCGTCATCGCAACCTGACAGTTGTTGATACAGTCTTCTTGCTAAGAGCGTATTCTTATTACTAGCACCCAAAACAAAAATCATATCAACCATCTCGACTTGCGAAAAATTCATTATTTACAATTTTAATTCGTTTTAAATCAATTTGCTATAAAATACACTATTGCATCACACAAATTATCAACTGACAATAAATAATGACGTTTCTGATGATCTCTATTATTTTTATATGACGCCTCGCCGTCTCGGCCAACTAACAACAAAACTTGAAAGCCGTATCGCCTTTTACAATAAAAATGTTAAATTGTCATTATTTCAAAACTACAATTTTTTGAATATACACTCTACATAAATTCACCCTATTTTTAATGCTAAATAAGATAGAATTAAAAATAGGGTTTCATTAAAAAATGACTTTATATGTTTTTTGAATCTACTTTTTATTGTCCATTTTGATCACCCTGTATGAATGTATTACAAAATATCAATACAGCCCATAAGAGTAGGTCCCTATTTCCAAGGAAACCAACCATAACTAATTGATAAAGGCTTCGTTTAGAAACAATTTCCACCTATGTTTTGACCTGGAAACGTCATTTTTGACAAAAAATTTGAAATTTGTCAAAAACGGTTAGACTTAGGTATGGGCCATTATGCATAAAATATGTCTAAAATTGTGTGTAGAATCTAAATATGTAATAATATATAGGGTTTTCTATTTAAAAAAAAATTTAAAATTATTTCTAAGCTTTTATGATCTACCCTGTATAATTAAAAATATTTTTGGAATATGCACCAGAACATACCTTACAACTTTTGTATTTAATTTTTTTTGTATCTCTTTAAATAAAGGAGATATGGGACTTTGTCACACTAATTAACTTGTATATATATATATATATATATATATATATATATATATATATATATATATATATATATATATATATACCTTGCTCAAGTAGCTAAATAACTGCTATTTATGGTTTTCCACTAATGATGAAAAAACATTAGTTTTAATACCAAATTTCAGTATCAACATAACTGCCTTTTAATAGTGTTAGAAAAAAAAGTAATTTTTCATACTAAATAGTACTTTACAAATTTAAAATCTGTTGCATATAAAGAAAAGTCATATTTTACACCGAAACTCTAAAGGGTAATCATTCAAGTGGCAAATGAATATTATTACTTTTTATTTAAGAAGAGAAGAAAATGTACAATTTATCTTTCATAAGTTCATTCGAATTTTATAATTTTATCAAAGAAACGTTTGAAGTAATTTGACAGCAATTGAATCGATTTTACATCTCAATTTTAACTATACGCGAGAAAATTGGAGCTTTTCAAGTTTAAAGTTGGAACCGATACATAAAAGCAAAAAAGAAACTTAGAAAATAAATATTCGTAGAATGTAATTTCAGTTTTGTAGGAATCATAAGCTTTGGATCCTAGCTTTCGAGAAAGGATTACTGAAATCAATTTCATTCTCACTTTCTGATCCGTATACCTAAAATCCTAAATCTACAATCTTATTTGCCTTTCAGTCTATCCTTATACAATTTAAATTTGTATTATTTAAATGAAAAAATGGGAAGACCCATGTAGCGGTTCTACTGATGGATAAATAAACGGCATTGTGTGTTATTGATGATAATCCTGTTTGCCAATTTTGTAAACAAGTGTAAATTGCCTTTTGAATTCATGGCATAAACTTGAACATATATTAGTTCCAGTAAAAGTCTATTAACACCAACAAAAACAATAGTAGTTAAATTATTAATTTACAAATAAATAAACCAAATTTTTAAAACGAGACTATCATTGGACACAAACTCTTCGAAATATATTTTCGGAAATTCTGAACAGTTCATTACAGAGGATAACATACCTAACAAAGATTTGCGTTTATAATGGGACATGTACTAAATTTAATTGTTCGTTACATATAAAGTCGCCTATGCGTAAGCATAGATGAATGCATATGTGAAGGTGTTTTGATCAGGTCTTGAAAGAACATTTTTTCGACTTCGATTTTTTCCTTTTCCCTTACGTTTCAAAATATTGTAACGCATTTGAGACCAACTTGTGCCTGATGTCTGTGTCTCCATGCGTGCGTTTTATGCGCGGGTAAGCGCGTTTGCCTGTGCATGTGCGTGTATGTGTACGTGTGCCTGTGGGTGTGTGTGTGTGTGTGTATGTGTGAGCGAGTGCGTTGGTGGATGCTAGCGTGTGTTTGTCCGTTTGCGTGCATTTGTGAGTTTGCGTATGCGTTTGGTAGTAGTGCATGCGTGTGCCTGAGTGTGCGTGTGTTTTGTGAGTCCGTGTGTGCGTTCATGTACGTCTGCGGGCGTGTACGTGTACGTGTACGTGAATAGTACACGGGCACTTGACGCCATCTTGGGTTTTGACGTCACTTCCGGTCAGACCGACGTGGGGGACCGTATTTTTCACCCTTATTTTATGATTTCTTTTCGGAGGCCTTTTTCAACCGTAATTATTTTTACGTGTAGGACGCGTTCTTTAACCCTTATTTTTTATGGTTCCTTTCCGGAGGCCTTTTTTAACCCTAATTATTTTTTATACGCCCACGTGTGAGACCGTATTTTCCACCGCTATGGTTTCTTTTCGGAGGCCTTTTTCAACCCCTTTTTATCCCTAATTATTTTTGTTTTTACTCACCCACGTGTGAGACCGTATTTTCCACCGCTATGGTTTCTTTTCGGAGGCCTTTTTCAACCCTAATTATTTTTACTCGCTCACGTGTAGGACGCGTTTTTTAACCCTTATTTTTTATGGTTTCTTTCTTTTCGGAGGCCTTTTTCAACCCTAATTATTTTTTATACGCCCATGTGTGAGACCGTATTTTCCACCCCTATGGTTTCTTTTCGGAGGCCTTTTTCAACCCTAATTATTTTTACTCGCTCACGTGTAGGACGCGTTTTTTAACCCTTATTTTTTATGGTTTCTTTCCGGAGGCCTTTTTCAACCCTATTTACTTTTTATACGCCCACGTGTGACACCGTATTTTCTACCCTACGGTTTCTTTTCGAGGGTCAACCCCTTGATGGAATGTTCACCCTAATTAGGACCCTTTTGGCTGTATTAAGAAATTTTTTGTACCTCCTCACGTGAGGAGCAGATGTAGGGGTTGGTCTTGGACTTGGGGTTGATATTGGACCTGGAGTTGGTCTTAGGGTTATTTTTGATTGTCAGCGTTAACCCTAATTAAGGTCCTTTTGGTTGTATTAAGAGCAGTACCCTTGGAGGTTAGGCAAACGCACACGCATACAATGTTGGAAATTGCATAATTACCCTAATAAAATATTATTATTAAAATTATCGATCCTATTGCTTTAAAATGGTTATATGCTATTGGGTACGTTCGGATGATCTTTACCTATACGAGAAATTTATTTATACGTTGTATTTCTAATAAGGAGGTTCTTGTAGGGCTTCGCAACTTGTTTTCGGGCCTTCGCCCCCTGGCTGGAGATGGTATGGGAACCCTAACCTTATAAAACAAGTGTAGAGCTTAGCCCTTATCGGGGCTCCTTGGTGCAATTGTATGTGGTTCTAACTTAATCTTACAGCTGTAGGCCTTCGCCCTGTCATACAAAATTGTATTCTAATAAGGAGGCCCTAGCCTTGTAAAACAGGACTTGTCAGCATTTGCGCCCTAGCCCCTTTGGGTAAAAATTGATTTTAGCGCCATCTAGTGGCGTACATTTTCTATAATAGAAGTTGATAATGCACACCTCTGTCTTGCTCTATCTTGTTTCTCCGTCCCCCTCTCTCTCTTTCGGCTCTTTCTCACATACAAACAAATCAAGTAATTAATTAATCAATCAATCTCAATCAAATCATGCTCGATCAAATCAACCAGATCAATCTCAATCAATCAACCAAAATTATATCTTACAGTTTGCGGAAACCAGATTACAGTTCAAAACTGAATACATTAAAGTCTAATTAAATATGACGTGAAATAATAAATAATTTCTACCCTAATGCAATGATACTTTATGTATAGGCAGATTCTCTCTTTCTAAACAGACACCACCTATACATTCGGAAAATTATATCTGATTTATTTGCATGTTCAATTACATACACACAAAATTGTTTCATAGAAACGTGTTCGTTAACTGTTATAAAAACCCCATTAAAAAGACTGGAAAGTAATAATTACTTATGTATAACATAGAGTTAAATTAAATTAACATGTTTTTAAGAATATCAAACTGATATAATGGAAATAAAAGGCAAAAGGTTTTAATGGTTTATTATTATACGTGAATTAACAATAACTACAAGTTTAAAATCAACGAATACGTACCAACTATCTGTAGAGCTGATCTTATGACGTCATCCTATGAGAGTAATAATACATTTTAAAAATCTTTATCGACATTTTTGTTAGCAATATCAGGTAAAAACAATATATATATATATATATATATATATATATATATATATATTAAAAATAATACGCTTACCTTTACAAGTGTTTTTTCCTTCAGCTGCACCATATGTTGAACTGAAATATTTTTTTATACGTGTCCACATGTAATCTCACTAAACACGATTTGTGAATGGTTGGGTATAAACTGGCTATTACATTAACTAATTTAGAAAATAATACACAAAGCCTGATTACTGCTACTCGTATTTAGTAGTTATGTTGCACACACATTCACATATGTACTTCACGTTATATTGATTTTTACCAGTTGAGATTAATAGCAATGTTAACTAAACGATTTAAAATATCTAATCTAATTTTATTTGAAATTTCATAGAGAGCATCACCATCATCGAGATTTTGAGATACACTATTATTACGTGGATATGAGGTTATCCCTAAATTAACTGCTTCCAGCATGGCTCTGGAAATGCTGCACACTCTTCAAATCTTTCAGTTCGTTCGCAGAAGTTGTACCGTATTCATTTCCTTCAATTTTATCTGCATTCTGTTTCGAGACTGTAGTACATTTTCTGATACATAAACAGAATCTTCAATACTGTGATGCGTGTAGCAGCAAAACACGTTAGCTAGTTAGTTTCACCTCTATATTATTTTACATGCAAGCCTGACCTGATCATAAATACATCTGCCAAAAAGATAATTAAATATAACTCCACGGACTGGGCATAGCAAGCAGCGTTTCCAATTATGGCTTTTAGTCAACACAATATTGCCTTCAACTACATACAATCGACTATCATTGCTTTAGCACGAGGAGCAAACGAAAACACGCACGCTCGCACGCACGTACGCACGCTCGCACGCACTCACGCACATATGCACGCTCGCACGCACGCACACGCGCATGCACGCACACGACCTACAACATGGAAAGCTAATCCAACCTCTTTTATAATAACTTCATTATAAACATAAAAGCAATAATCTATGTCAAACAGACGTCTACACTTCGTGATGCCTATTGAAATTGGTGTATAAATGAGGTTCTTAGATATCTTTTACAGTAAATGACTAATGCCTTTGCGTGCGTACGTGCGTGCGTGTGTGCGTGTGTGCGTGTGTGTGTGTGTGTGTGTGTGAGTGTGTGAGTGTGTGAGTGTGTGAATGTGTGTGTGTGTGTGTGTGTGTGTGTGTGTTGTAAGGCTGTGTTGACGCACCCTGTATGTAGGATGTTATAATGACGTGTATTACGTGTTTTGAGTGCGAGTGTATTGAGTTTGAACAGAAAAAAAATTTTTTTTTGTGCCACTGGCAATTTAGGAGAAATATTATTCAGTATGTAGATACGTGTATTTGAATGTTATAGAGACATTGGTGTTGGAATAAATAGATTCTGATGAATGTAAATGTGAAGAGAAATTTGTCGATGGGACGATAATGGTTGCTACTGTTGACTACTTAATAAAGAATGGAATGTTGGAAGATAAGGAGTAATCTTTGCCAGAAGATGTGAGGGTATAAGTGTAGAATGTTTTAGAAAATATGTAGAGGAAGATTTGGTATGTTTAATTGTTAATCATAGAAAGTTCTCGTAATGTTGTGCAATCAGTTTTGAGAATACGTGTACGTATATAGGATTTGAGACCTTAGACTGTACTTATTTTTGCAAATGTTGCGGGAGGAGAATGAGCGCATGTGAGAGATAAACGTTGAAAGTTGTGTAATGGTCCAGAGTGGCCACTGAATGAATGTGATGACGAGAAATGGCTTCTCCATAAAGTAATTGTAAAATTTGTAAGTAAAAACAAACATGGCGATGTATTGTAATTACAAGCGTGGTTGTACAGAGGGTAGCATCAGTCGGCACTAAGAAAGTTTGAGTGTATACCATTGGTGAATATAGTGCGGAAGTCAGACATGTTTAAAGATGGATGGCTTAAGGTATAAATAGGAAAGTCAGAGATTGACGTGAGGGTTGTTGGTTGTTGCTTTTTGGTGAGAGCTCGGTGAGAGACGCGCGCGCGAGGTGAAGTGTGAAATCAGAATGGGTTGAGTTGGAGTTATATTTGTGAATAATATAGAAGGCTGTCATTGTTTAAACAACTGCGTAACCCGAAAGGGGATGAATCGTATAAGACATTCATAAATAAAACAATTAATAAAATTGAGATTGAAGATAAAATCAGTTTATTTTTCTTCAAGAAAAGTGCATAAGCAGATTTATAAAAGTTAACAGTTGTTACGTTGTAGTGTTGAGTGCGGCGCGTGTACTTGTAACGACCCTTTAGTAAAAATTATTTATGGGACCACCTTTTAAGTGAACGAACTATTCGTAGTAAATTGAGCCAATGTTAAGGTAATTTTATATGACATTAAAAGTTTATTTGTGTTAAGGAAGGGCTAAATTGTCCTAAAGGTTGGGAGAAACTTTATAGAGGCAACCAAGCGTGTACAAATTGTTACGTTATTGGAGTAATAACCTCGTATAGTTGGACTAATGGCGAGTGCAGAAAGGAATAAGTGTTGGTGAAATTGTGGAGTACGTGTTATATGCCTTCAAGCAATTTAAGGATACAAATGGACTACAAATACTTGGTTTACGGGAAGAAAGAAGAAAGAAGAGCGTAGGATTAATGGACAATTTTAAGTAAGAATTACATTTAAGAACTTGAAAATTTAGTAGAGCACGATTATCTTTTTGGTTAGATTATTGGCGTATCGTTGTGTAATTTTTATTTAATTAATTAGTGTTGAAGGAAAAAGATAATCGATCTCGAGTTATGTTGTATTGGCTGTTTTAGTAGTAAGAATTTTTGCAGAAACGCAAATTTGTATTGATAGTGGTTTTTCAACCACGCTGTTGTGTATGTAAACATTTGTTTATTATTTTGTGCAGGACAATATATACTTATCGTTAACTTTTATTTTGTTGTTTATTTAGCCAGTTATGAGATACATCTGTGACGTTTACTTAATTGGTGACCTAGTTTTTTACAAGTTAAATGTAGACTTTGCATATTTTGGTTAAGATTAATGAACAACCTGAAAGGTTATATTTGCCAGGTTGATTGCAAAAATTTTCATGTTAGTTTCGTTTAACGCAGTACACTAATGACGGTTGATTTAAAAATTTCATTAAGTATAACTAAGAGATGGAGTTTTAAGAACTTACATATTTACGAATGTCACATACGATTCAGAGGTATCATAAAGGAACAATTATTAAGCCGATGACATTGCTTTTCTTTTGGTTAGGAATTTAAAAAATTAATTATCGACCATTGAATGAAGAACTATTTTATTCATTAATAAGTAGAAATTTAATTTTATATGTATACGAGGGATATGTAGAAAATATTCAGTTAATGTGTCATAACTTTGGTATTCTGGATGTACAGGGTACAATCAGGAAGTTTTGACGACGTGTATTTCAGTTTTTTTTGATAACTGTTGGTTACGTGAATGCAGTTGAATTTGAGTGATAAATTTTGTTGTGGAAATTTTGGTATACGAGGTGTATTCAAAAGTTTCTAATAACCTGGGTAGTACTAAATATATTTGAGTTGAGTTGAATTGTTTGGGACGAGTGTTTGTTTTAGAACCCTCGTGTGAGAGTTTACTGAGTAAGCACAATCCTACTTTCCACAATCAAGTAGGGTTAATTAACACCCAGCTTAAGACAATTATTTTAGCAAAGTTTCAATTGTGGTGGCGCCTGGAGACATATTTTCCAGGACTGAGCTGTTTGAATATCGGTGTAAGGTGTTTGAGCGTATTAATCATTCATTTTACTTCTTATTTCGACCACGCCCATCTACCTGTTAGCTGGCTTGGCAACCCGCTTACATTAGTAAGCATACACGACGCCTAGTGCGGTTTGGACCTGTAACTGTGTGTGTGTGTGTGTGTGTGTGTGTGTGTGTGTGTGTGCGTGCGTGCGTGCGTGCGTGCGTTGCGTTGCGTGCGTGCGTGCGTGCGTGCGTGCGTGCGTGCGTGCGTGCGTGCGTGCGTGCGTGCGTGCGTGCGTGTGCGTGCGTGCGTGCGTGCGTGCGTGCGTGCGTGCGTGCGTGTGTGTGTGTGTACGTGTGTGTGGGTGCGTGTACGTACGACGCATTTTTGATATTGTATGAACGTGTGTTTGTACGGGAGAATTATTTTGGTATAACTTGTAAGGTTGGTGTAACTGTTACGTAACTGGAATTTTTAATAAAGCCATGAATATTATGTAAATTGACATTTGAATATTGTGTACAGATTGTGGGTTGAAGGAATTAAATTGGAGTGAAAAATAATATTTTAGTAAAACCACTATCGGGAGGATAACACGTACCACTGCGCAACTACTTTATTTTCAGGAGTGCGGATTCAAACTGTTATAAACGAATAGCGTGGTATGTTAATACTGTAATACAGTGTGGAATGAATTTACACTGTGTCCAAGATAAGGATTCTCACTAGTGAGATCTGGAAAATAGTAATAGGATACAACTCCAGTTGAATGGGAACAAATTTGTGTAAGTAGGGGACCAATAAAATGACACGAAAAAATCGACGGTGTGATTTTCTTTTGAGATATTTGAAAAAATTTGAATTTTATAAATTTCTATTTTATTTTTTCACGTTATTATAAATGCTAGAGCAAAAATAGAAACACTTCTTCATGGCAATTTGTTACGGACTTTAACATGGCATAGTCATTTTTTCAATCGAACGTTTCCTATTTTTAAAGCCATCATCAACTTATTTCTTTTAAATACGGTCCTGATATTCCGTTTTGAACCATTTATGGACCATCATCACGAAATGTTTGAATACAGACCTGCATTTTAAAAAAAGTTTATTTAGCTAATTTTCCTTTGTGTTTAATATTTAATAAAATAAGGAAAAGTACTAAAATAAAATACTGTTAATTACGCAACTTAACATAAAAAACTAAATGCTTGTAAAATTAACATTAAAGTTACCTATTTAAATAATCTTTATCAAACACTTCTAAAATACATATAATTTAAAAAAAAAAAAGATTTTTCGAAGCTGATAAACAGTTTTTCATAAATCTCCAAATATAAATAATATCCTACAGTTCTATCTGCGACATCATAACAACGCTTTGAAAAAAATAAAAATAGACGGCTTTGATGTAATTCAGTTTCTGTCATAATTTTGTATTGTACAATTTTGTATTTAGCTGGTATTAGTATTTAACTATGAGTTAGCTAATTTGTGGTAATTATTATCAAAAAAATATGGTGCAATTCAAGTGTAGAAAAATATGATATACTACCGTGTTACATACTATGTCAACGAAATCCCAAAGAAGCAGAACGCGTGTATTTAAACAAATAGTCAGAGAGGCAGCCGCCTCATAAAACCACATTTAGGACTTGTCAGTCAATTTATAGGAACGTGGTGCATTTAAAAAGCCTGTAAATTCCTGTAAAAAAACTTTGCAATGAAGAAAAAGCAAATACTGTTTTATTAGCTATTACGGAAATCCAGAAATTTCTACAGGACATATTAAACAAACAATTGGAGTGGCACATTCTACTGCTCATTTTATTTTATAAAACGAAAAAATACGTCCGTTTAAATTTAGAATTTTTCAGGATTCAGCTAGGCGCACAGAGTTCTATAAATGGCATACCAGGAAATGAGCAATTACCATATAAAATCCTTTGGTCGGATGAAAGTCCGGTGACAAATAATGGAATTTTCTACAGAAGAAATGCGCACTATTGGGCGAAAGAAAATCTTAGAGTTTATAAATTGCGCAGACACTATCACTGTTTCGGTTTTAATATGTGGGTTGCAATACTCGAAATGCGAATATTAGGTCCATTTTTCTATAACGGATCTTTAAATTCTGAACGCTACCAAAATTTATTAGAAAATGAAGTAGAAGCAGCTTTAGCTGATTTACCTCAAGCTGATATTTAAGATTATCGGTTTTACAAGATGGTGTTCGGGCACATAATTCCAGAGCCGTCCAGGAATATTTATTGGCAAGGTTTCCAGCAAGATGGATTGGAACATATTCGAGAGTAACCTGGCTAGGGCGATTCCTCGGTATAACACCTCTTGACTTTTTTCTTTGGGGATATGTCAAAAATTATATTTACCGACACAATATTGAAAATGACAGTTAATTGTGGCACTTAGTTCTCGAAGCATTTGAAAGTTGTACGCCCCAAATGCTTTGTAATGTTTTGAATTCAACTGTAAGACGGTGTTATTTGTGTGTGGAAAATAATGGAGAACCCTTTGAACAACTATTATAAAACTCATAAGAAACGAATCCTTATTTTAAACTTTTAAGTTCTTCCTTTTACTGTCAATTTGTTTGATGATATTAACTTCTAATATTAAGAAACTTTATTATGGTGTGTGTAATAATCATACGGGCAAGTTACTGCATCAACTTCTTCAAAATGCTAATCTGTATTAAAAAAATTTCGTGATGATAGTCCATAAAAGGTTCAAAACGCGATCAGACCATTAAATGTGATACATTGATGAATTTGTAGTAAAAAACCTTTCAAAATCAGTTTTAAAAATATTAGGACCGTATTTAAAAAAATAAGTAGATGATGGCTATAAAAATAGGAAACGCCCGATTTGAAAAACTGACGATGCCATGTTAAAACCCATAAAAAGTTGCAATGAAGAAGTGTTTGTAGTTTTGCTCTAGCATTTATAACACTAGAAACAAATAAAATAGAAATTTCAAAATTAAATTTTTTCAAACATCTGAAAAACAATAAATCACATCATCGATTTTCTTGTGCCATTTTATTGGTCCCCTAATTACACAATTTTTTTCCATTTAACTGGAGTTGTATCTATTGCCATTTCCGTGATCCCCATAGTGAGAATCTTTATCTTGGACACAGTGTATATGTATTTTATTCGTATAAATGATTTAGGATTTCATAATGAAATTGCGATTGATCCAAGAATCACATCTACTGAATTTGCGGAGAGAGATTTCAGCCAACCTTTGAACCGGTTGCATGTCATTTCGGTAAAGTGCACAGCGGTCAATGCTAATTCATATTGAAAAATTTAGTAGTGCAGTAGAAACATTGTTGTTTACAGCCATAACCCATTTGGGGATGGAGTTGAAAAAAAACCGTTCACAAGTAAAGTTGATGTATTAAATTGAAATTTTCGTTTGTTGCCAAAGTTTTCCAAAAATTTTAATACAATATTTAAATAGATTTGAAAGAAGCAGTAACCGTTGTGCTATGTGAAAAGTGTATAAAGGAATAAATCCTCGCGGCACTTAAGAAACTTTTAAAGTGATCGTTTTAACTAAGCAATGATTTTCGATACTGTACATTAAAATTAAGGCTGTATTAAATAGTATTAGCGCCTAGTTGATACAAGCGTTGAATGATGTAAGTGGCCGTGGAACATTGAAGTTAGTGACTATAGTGCGACGGCCGAGTGCAAACGGTAAGAGAGTGTATAATTCCACGAATTAATTAAAGAACCCGATTAATTAGAATACTTCGCTTTAAAGGTGTAGGAAGTTATTGATAAGATCCATTTATATATTGTGGTGTAGTGAAAGTTTGATTACCCTAAAGCCGGTCAATTGCTAGTATTGCTATAATTTTAGTTAGGATATAAGGGCAGTCAGTTCTAATCACCACTTTTTTATATGTAGAACGTAAGACTAGAATAAGATTAGTAGAGAAAAACTTATTTGAGACATTCGTCTGTTGCTTTTGTGTTGCTTCATTGCGGAAGTTGATGCACATTGATATTATTTAATTTATTATTGATATTCAAAACTTGTTTTAATATTTTGCATTTGAATTGAAGCGATATTCGCCTTGTTTGTTTTATGCGTAAAGTTACACGAAGGACCACAACGGTTCAGTATAATACATCTTTTGTTATTTTTGGCTGTTTGTATCTTTTCTTAACCTTTAAATTTAGAGTGTTGTTCCGGTTCCATGTTAATTAATTTTAGGAAAATCAATTCTTAGTCTTGGCTCCTGAATCAAATTGAGATAAGTATATCGCAGTGCAGAATTGGGCCACATAGTGAGAATTAAAATCATATTCTTTAAAACGCACATCGTATCGCATCTGGTCCAATTAGAACAAAAAATCTTTGAATACCGTACCCTATAAAGCTCTACAATCAATTCAGTTAATTAGATTCGGACCCAGTATACAATTTCAAATAAAGTAGCAATTTAAGGATGTTGTCATCTGCATTTGAAGAAGATGCACTAATTTGAAGATGGTGTATTCCGCCAAACGGATTTGAACATGTTGGACCAATTTGAAGATCCTGCCAACTCTATTTCAACATGAAGAGTTAACTTCAAGAAATTAAAACAGATTCTATTTTATATTAAGTGGTATTAAAAGCTTTGTTAGAGCACCATCGGCTATTGTAAATACCTAAAACTGCCGTGGCCGGTCATTTTGACCTCTGGATAAGAAAGGTAATATTGAGGCGAATTCTTTAAATATTTTACACTTAATTGAGATAGAAACATAAAAAGACACATTTTAGGTAAATATTAATTTTAATTAAATAAAAATCAAATTGATTCTAATACATTTAGAATTCGGTAGAGTTTTACATGCTCTATTACGCTCTACAGTTCAAACAAATAACGGTCTTTGTTGCACTTCCACATTTTCCACAAAACATATTTGTTACACATTGAACAAACGTTAGCAGCTTTATTTTTGTCACATTTTTTAATTTGGCACTGATGACGTTTTTTAGGTTTCGTTGTATCAGATGTGCTGGTACTTGCACCAGAATCTTGTTTCGAATCGAAATACTCTTTTCTTAGTTCCTCAGCTAAAGTGAAAATAAAGTCTCTTCTTTTTATTTTACTGCCTACGACTTCCTTATAAGCTATCCAGGGGTTGATTGTGGCAAGATCTAAAACATTGTAAAACACATGAACTGGCCATCTATGTGAACCAGCTTTCGTATAATATTTTCTAGCTATTTGCTCCAACACATCTACCCCAAAATTTGTTTTATTATAATAAAACACTGTCTCAGGTTTCTTCTTTTTGTCATCATCTATAGCCACAGTCGGATGTACCGTAAGTACTCAGCAATATGACATTTTAATTAACTTTGCCCTGATACATTGACAAGGTACTTTTGTCATTTTTCATTACTGCGGTAGAATATAACTCTGCCCTTTTATTCTTGATACAAATTAGTAATTCCCTTCCTGCTTGGTTCATTGTTCCTACTATTGTTGTGTTCTTTTTTGCCAGGATTGTTGCTAAGTTTTGGCTGGTAAAAAGTTGTAGGTAGTAACATTTCTACCCATATTTAGGAAAGGTTCCATTAATTTTAAAACAACATATTCTGGAAGGAGTTGTAACAACCCATTTTGAGTTGTATTAAAATATACCGTAATTTTGTTTTTCGTTCATTTGGTTGTAAATATAAGAAAAATTTTAATTATTAATGATTTATAAGTATGTGGTAGGCAACTTAATTTGCATTTTGGTGTAACTTAAGCGCATATCTTCTTAAGGTTTATACTCCCACTTCTTTAAATGATTTTCTTTCTGCTCATATTTTCGCGCAACGCGTCATCTGACTTCCTAAGCGTCCATTTTTTTATTTCTTGTGGTACGCTGTTTGATGCAGGAAGCCATTTTTGGGCTTCGACCAAATTTTGTAAAAATGCCATTGGTTTAATGGTAAGGTATATTTAACTCGTCTTATATTGAAATTTAAAACATTTGCTCTTTGCAAGCACTTATTTTTTTGCACATTGAATTCTACTTTTACGTACGCTTTCATTTTATGATTGCGTTTTGCATTTAATGCAGATCTAAATTTTTTATATGAACTTTCGAGAGACTGCAATAAACGGATTATTCAGCTTCATGAAGATAAATTTATAAGAAGGAAAATTCAACTTTTGGTATGGTTTACAACGTACAGCATTGTTATTACGATATGTTGCGCAATATTGGTGCAAAGATGACATCACCTTTGGTTTACATTTCCGTAATCGTTTAGATACCAGACGTTATTAAAAAGTTTGTGTACAAAAAGTTTCGAACAGGTATTTATAACCATTATTTAGTAATTTAAGGCTATAACTAGTTTTAAGATAAATTTTTATAATTCTAATTTTAAATGTTAATAAACATAGTTTGTATATTTTATTTTTTACATTTTGGTAAAATTTTTATTGTAAACCTCGGTTTAATTATTCCGAGCATAATTAAAAAATAACTTGGCGTCCGAGATCATTTTATTAGTGTTACACGGCAGTATTTATATTTATGTTAAGTGGAAATAACCAAGCATAAATTTGTGGTAATTAATCAAATCAAAGATTGAACTGGCCTGCTTTAATTTACCGACTGGGACAAAGGCATCATTTTTGGTGAATGGTTTGTATCTCCAGTTAGTTCAACGATTTGTTATGAGAACATTTACACCCGTTCATTTACCACCTATATATTTTTATACCCATTTATTCATTACATTATTATCTTTTTATAGAGTTGGTTGTTAGGACGCATATCATCTTTTCCTAAATAAGGAAAACCATTCAGGAGATATTTAGAATTCGTATCAACAGCTAGCCAAAATTGTACACCAAATTTATCAGGGTTATTCGCCATATAATGTGTAAATCCGCATCTAGCTTTAGTAGGAAACAGTTGTTCGTCTACTGTATTGTTTTCTCCTGAAACATAGCAAGTTTTATAGTTACTAATAAATTTATCCCATATTTCGGACGCCAAAGCAAACTTATCACTAACTAGACGTTTTTTTCGTGTTGATCGTGTTGACATGGTCTCACGAAAAAATTGCGGTCCCCAAGTACCAGACCATAAACTGTCAAGCTGTAATGTTCTTGCGACGTATGCACCACGAGCTAGCAATATTGCAAGAAAAGCGTCAAGTTCTTGAAGAGACAATGACTGGTTTGTATCATCTCCTAGTTGTCGTTTAGTTTCAATTTCAGTACATTTCCGAATGTGTTTTAGTGTTGTGTTATCTGTAAATAATCGAAATGCACTTAGCACAGAGTTAGCAAGACATTTCCTTTTGCATAAGGAGTTGGTCCAGGAGTATTTATTTGAACTATACGGCCAACATAAGGTCCATTTGATTCCACAACTTCCCATATATCATTAGATTTGGATGATTGTTTACTCCCCACAGGTAAATGCATGTAATATTGTCGTTTTGGATGGTGTTCAATGTCATCACTAATTTCATTAGATGTACATGGATCAGAAGTGACATTATTTACGTTGACATCATATTCTTCACTTTGGTCACTACTTTAGTCATTAACAGGAACAGCTTCGTCACCTTCACCATCTTCTGGGTAGTTATTTGCTTTTTCGGATTCGCATTCAGATAAGTTTTCCAATTCCGCAAAATAATCTAAAGGCTGTTGTATAAAACCACGATAACGTTCTCACAAGAACGTTCACTTGCAACTAATTTGAAATCTCAAAGTACTTGAATATATAAGATCTCTATAGAAACAAGTTATAACTTGCATTTTTCATATCTCGGGCGCGTAGGTAAAAATAGCGAAGATTATTCACAATTTCGGACACGACTAAACAAGTTCTGACTTGCAGTAAACACCTAAAAATTACCACATAATAGTAAAATACATTGTTTTATCTCAACGTTGTAATTAATTTTATTATACAACCTCGAAACTGATTATGAATATATGAACGATCAAAATGACGTTTCCGGCAGTTACAGAAATGCTACAAAAACCCCAAAACGGCTTAATTTGTTAATATATTCTTTTATATTCTAAAAGTACACAAAAATCTAGAAAAAGTTATAATACTTCAACAACGTAACTCCAAGCACAACGGAGAAACAACATTTTAAGGAAGGCACGCGGTCATATTGACCGCCGCGGTAGTTCTAGGGTTAACTATAATTTTAGAACATAAAAAATAAAAATAACACGCAGGTTATTACTACACTACCAAAATTTAATTGTACCTGCTTAGGAAATTTCAATCATAAGTAGATAAATTGCTTTTCCCTTAACTTTTACGGTATAATGAATAAATTACATAATAGGGACCATTTGACATTAAAGTTAACTTCAGCGTTCTCTTAAGAGAAAGATTAAAACTTGCAAACTTTCCATAATTGAAAACGACTTGAATTTTTAAAAAATTAATGTTAACAACTTGAAAAGCTTAATGGATATATCAACAAGGAACACCATTTTGTAGAAAAGACTAAGTTGTTAGTTGTCAAGTTGCGTTATCTCTTTTCAACAGAAGTTTGTACTAACGTTTTACATCATTTTGATCCTTATATCCTACACTGACGTTATCAATCAGGATGGATTTTCAATACTTGACAGCGTAGTTAAAGCCTATAAATTGGTATTCACTATACCTATACGATCAAGTAATTATTTTTCATGTGACATTTTGATCGTTTGATACCAACCTATTGAAATTCATTGAAAACTCCACATAAATTTAGGAATTTGTCAGGAAAGTTAAATCATTCTTTACTTGGCGCATTTCCATTCCTATATGAATTCGTTTGCTTGTTTTTGATGAAGTACCGCTTTAAGATTTTTGTGCGTAATCCTAATTCAATTTATTTGATTTCATAAGCATTTTTAATCTTACAAACCAAACCAAACACCTAATCTAAAGTTTTTTACTAAATATCTCCGATGTTATCCTCTAATCACAGTAGTTGTCTTGTTACAGCAATCACTTTGTAATTTGACAGAATTGGTTGTAAATTACACTATTAGATAGTTACTAGCACTTCAGAGTCAATAATTGAACAACATCGAGTTCAACCCTACTTGTGCTAATTTTAACATTATAGTATGAAGTACGTAAACACTGTGTTATTACGACATAAAATAACGTAACTTTGAATTGATTTCTAAAGTCCTATTACATCGTTAGAATACAAATGAAATGAAATGGTACAAGTTGGATAAATACATACGCGACATAAGAAAGTAAAAGTAATGAAGCCTTTTTTTTTACAAACAGTGCCGCGCCAAGGACTCAAGCGCTCCCGGACAAGAATATTTTAGGCGCCACCTTCCACTATGAGTTGTTTTTTTGCTCGTTTTTTTGCAACTTTAATGAATCGGTATACGGTATACAAAACTTCTTTCTTACACTTTCTTATAGGTTAAAATAACAATTATTAAAAAAGAGACTATGTTTTGAAATTAAACTTTTATTCAGCGACAGGTAGAAACATAAACATTAAAATAATAATCATACACGTTTTTCTAAATAGGAGGTAATTATCAAATATATCTTAAAACTGCGAATATATCTTTTTAATACTTTCCAACATACATTATATATATATATATATATATATATATATATATATATATATATATATATATATATATATGTATGTATTGTAGGAAAAAATGTTTTAGTTAAATTCCCTTTGTCAATACTTTCCCATTCCGCGTGCCACTTCACTTCACCGTCTTGTTGCACTTCCTAGTCACTTCCTGTTTTTTTTTAATTTTCCTTGCTTTTCTTGGATTCCCCAGTCCATCCCTCTTCTTTGGTGTTCTTCGTCATCATTTTTCTTTAATTCTTCATGTATTTTTGCTTTTTCTTCTATTTTTGATAATATTGGTGTATTACCCGTTAATATACAAGAAGCGTCATACGAGATGGTCCTGAACGCTTTTAATATTTTTATGTTCATTAGCCTTTGTATCCTTCTAATTTTTCTATGATTGACCTTCTTCCTTAGTGTTGATCTCCATACTGGTGCTGCATATGTCACTATAGGCAGTATCGCTCCCTTATAGATTGTAGTTAAACCCCATGAAATTTTTGCGGATTTAGCCAATGTGTGGATTAGTTTACAACATTGCTACATACCGTACATGCTTGTCAAATTGGAATATGTTATCTAAATATACTCATAAGTTCTTAATATCTGCAACTTGTTCCAATTCTTCATTATTCAAATATATGCTAATCTTTGTTTTTCATACCGATCTCTTCTTGGTTATCACCATCACTTTTGATTTTTGCTCATGACAGTTGATTTTATTATCTGTTGCACATGACGCAATTTTTTGTAATTCTATGTTTGTTCTATTTTCTATTTCTGCTACCGTTTTTCCTTTGATTAAGATTAAGAAGCCGTCAGCGAAAGCAAAAGCTATGAGTAGTTTAAATTCAACAGCGAGTTG
Source organism: Vesta saturnalis (assembly GCA_036346205.1). Classification (NCBI taxonomy): domain Eukaryota; kingdom Metazoa; phylum Arthropoda; class Insecta; order Coleoptera; family Lampyridae; genus Vesta; species Vesta saturnalis. The sequence goes on from JARFJB010002121.1 coordinate 682,455, forward strand.
TATGGTATGTTCCAGTACCCAGCTCCAAAGCATGAGCCTTGCGGGCACCCTCTGTTTACAACTTTCTCAATTCTTAAACCATTCATCTGTATCACTGCGTTTCTTTCCATAAAGTAATCTTTTGTTAGGTTGTAGAGATAGTTTGGGCAATTTAGCTCTTTCATTGAATTTATAATTGCTGGCCAGCATGCTTCATTAAAACCTCTTCTAACATCTAGGTGTCAGGTTGCGATGACGCACCCTGTATGTAGGATGTTATAATGACGTGTATTACGTGTTTTGAGCACGAGTGTATTGAGTTTGAACGAAAAAAAAAAAAAATTTTTGTGTGCATAAAGTATGTGGGTGTATGATACGCCACTGGAAATGTAGGAGAAATATAATTCTGTATGTAGATACGTGTATTTGAATGTTATAGAGACATTAGTGTTGGAATAATTAGATTTTGATGAATGTAAATGTGAAGAGAAATTTGTCTATGGGACGATAATGCTTTCCACTGTATCGCTACTGTTTGGCTACCATAAAGAAAGGAATGTCTGAAGATAAGAGGAGTAATCTTGGTTAGAAAATGTGAAGAATAAGAGTGGAATGTTTTAGAAAATAGGTAGAGAAAGATTGGGTATGTTTAAGTGATAATTTCAGAAAGTTTTGTAATGTTGTGCAATTGTTTTGAGAATAAATGTGTGTATATGGAATTTGAGACATTAGACTGTACTTATTTTTGCAAATGTTGCGGAACGAGATCGAGCGCAAGTTGGAGATAAGTGTTAAAAGTTGCGTAATGGTTCAGAGTGGCCACTGAATGAATGTAATGACGAAAAATGATTTCTTCATGAAGTAATTGTAAAATTTGTAAGTAAAAACAAATATGGCGATGTATTGTAATTACACGCGTGCTTGTATAGAGGGAAGCAGCTATCAGAACGATGGAATTTTGAATGAATATTATTGGAGAATATAACGCGGAAGGAAGACATGTTTAAAGATGGATGACTGAAGTTATAAATAGGGAAGTCAGAGATTGACGAAGGAGTTGTCGTTGGAAGTTAGAGTTAAGAAGTTAGCTTTTGGCTTGTGATGAGAGCTCGGTGAGACGCGCACGCGAGGTAGTGTGGGATAGACTGTGATGATGTTGGAGTATGTTTGTGAATTTTAATGAGGCAGTAATTGGTTAATCATCTGCGTAACCCGAATCGGGGATAAATTGAAAAAAAGACATTCATAAACAAAACCGTAATTAAAATTGAAGTTGAAGATAAAAATTAGTTTGTTTATTTTCAAGAAAATAATAGTGCGTAAGCAGATTTGAATAAAGATAACAGATGTTATGTTAAAGTATTAAGTGCAGCGCGTGTCCTTGTAACGAGATTCGGCTAAAAGTATTTATGAGACCACCTGTTAAGTAAACGAAGCGTTCGTTGTATATTAAACCAATGTTTAAATAACGTTATATGACATTGAAAGTTTTATTTGTATAAGGGACTAATTTTGGTGTAAAGGTTGCTAGAAATTTTAAAGAGGCAACCAAACGTATACAGTTTATTACGTGTTATTAAACTATTTGTGGGTGCACAGAGGATTAAGTTTTGTTGAGCCTTTTGTAATGTGCTTCAGGCAATTTTAAGCAGTACCAATGGACTCCATATAATTAATTTACGGAAGAAAGAAGAAAGAAAATCCAAGGAGTAATGGACGATCTTAAGTAAGGTTTATATTTAAGTATTTTAAAAATTTAGTAAAGCACGATTATCTCTTTGGTTTATTTCATTTGTGTAATGTGAGTAAATATTAATTAGCTTATAAACGAAAAGATAATCGTTCTCGAATTATGTCGTGTTGGATTATATAGTATTAAGAATTTTTTGGAGAAATTGGTAGTGACGTGTGGTTTTGATTTTCAACCACGTTGTTGAGGTATATGTAAATATATTTGTGTGTGTAAACATTTGTTTTTGATTATTTTATGCAGGACAATATATACTTATCGTTAAATTTTTATTCTGTTGTTTATTTAACCAGGTATGAAACACAGTTGTAACATTTACTTAATTGGTGATCTTGTTTTGACAATTTTAAAAGTAAGCTTTGCATATTTTCATTTTAATTTTTCAGATTTAAGGAACAACCTGAAAGTTTATATTAGCCAGGTTGATTACAAAATTTTGTCAGTTTCATTAGAGCAATGCACTATTAACAGATCAGCTGTTAGTTAAATTTCATTAAGTATAATAAAAGTTTGAGTTTTGAAACCCTAAGTGTTTACGAATGTCAAATACGATTCAAAAGTAAATTAAATTTAAAAGATATCGTTCATGTTAAGAATTTTAAAATTAATTACCGTTCATTGAATGAATTTGAATGATCAATTTTATTTTAGAAGTTTTGGGATACGAGGTGTATTCAAAAAGTTTTTAATAACCTGGGTAGTACTAAATTTGTTTGAGTTGAACTGTTTTGGACGAGTGTTTGTTTTAGAACCTTCGTATATGAATTTACCGAGTAAGCACAATCCTACTTTCCACAATCAGGTAGGGTTAATTAACATCCAGCTTAAGACAATTATATTAACAAAGTTTCGATTGTGGTGGCGCCTAGAGACATATTTTCCCGAATTGAGCTATTTGAGTATAAGTGTAAGGTGTTTGAGCTTATTAATCATTCATTTTACTTATTATTTCGACCACGCCCATCTCCCTGTTAGCTGGCTTGGCAACCCGCTTACATTAGTAAGCCTACACGACGCCTAGTGCGGTTTGGACGTGTAACATAATTATTTGGCGGCCAACGTGGGGCCTTGAGATTGAATGTGACTTAATTTTGAAGTTTGATGAAATATTGTAGTAGAATTTTGGATTCTGAAGTTTAGATTACTGATTGTTGACGAATTATCGATTGGACTTGTTGAGATTAGTGAATGTTGAGTCGTATGGCAATTTTTTTTTTGTGAGGAGACAATTAGTGTTTAGGTATTTACATTTGTGACTTTGAGTTTATAGTGTGTTAAGTGAATTCCTTTGTTTGGAAAGATATTTTGGTGGCATTAACGAGTTGTTTAGGATATTTTTGAAGTATTTTGGGAAACTTTTATTTGTTAAGATGGGATATAAGATCCATATTGATTGTTTGACGTTGAATGAGATTAAGTATGAGATAGCTATTAGGGGAGGCGATGCTTCCTTAGGCATTACGGCTTTACGAAAAGCACTTAGGAACATTTATAGTGAAGAAGCTGCGGGTAGGGCGAGTACGCGACCCCCGTACCCATTTGAATTTGATACTGATAGGTTAGCTATTAATGAAACTAAGTTAGAAATTGAGAAATTAATTGATGAATTACATAGTAACGTGACTACAAAAATTATAGCGACTATTGAGACAAAATTTAAGTATATTTTTAATAGAATTAATAATGTTGTGGCAAAAACTGATGTAGAAAATAAAGAGAAAGAGGACTTCATTACGAGTATGGCAATTTTAGTTTCGAATTATGAAATTTTAGATAGGCAAGTAGTAGTTAGGACTCCCGCTAATGTAGGGATAAGTACTGATGACGTGATGGCTTCAACATCAACCAATTTTAAGACTGAATTACCAATAGTTGACCCTTTAGTAAACGTAGCACCTATTATGACTGTAGCGAAGAGTGTTCCCGTATGCAAGTGGAACATCTCTTTTTCAGGTGACATTAAGTCTTTGTCGTTAAATGCATTTTTGGAGAGAATTAGTGAGTTACAAGTATCTCGTAACGTTAAGGATGAGCAACTGTTTGCAGAATGTTTAGATTTGTTTACCGGTACCGCACTTATTTATGTCAGGTCAATTAGGAAAGAGGTTAAGACATGGAGTGAATTGGTGGAATCTTTGCGATTGCAGTTCCAGCCAAGTGATTATGATGAGAGATTAATTGAGGAAATTAAGCGACGCACACAGGCGTCTGACGAACTATGGGTATTTATGTTGCGATTATGCGCACATTATTTTCGCGACTTAATGAAGGGTTATCTGAGGATAAACAATTAAGAATTTTATGTAAAAATATCGCTCCTATTTATCAAACTCAATTAGGACTTACCCAAATTAGTACTATTAGTGATTTAATTAAGTATGGGAGATTGATTGAAGAACGTATACAGGCAATGGACAGTTACGTACCCCCGAGTAGGAGAAATTCAGATTTAGAGACCGATTTAGCATATGTACGTGAAGTAGAGAGTGTGAGTGAGTCACGTAATGTTGTGAAGGGTGACGAAGTTAAGGTATCTGAGAGAGTGGAAGTGAAACCGTCTGGGTCCAGAAAGATTATGAATGTGGCGAAACCTTTGTTGTGTTGGAATTGCAAGCAAGGCAATCATAAGGCAGTTCAATGTCAGGTACCGAAAAAGAATATGTATTGTTATCGATGTGGTAGGGCAGATTTTACCGTTAGGACATGTCCTAAATGTTCACGATTTCCACGTAATCAGGGAAATGGGGAAGGGAGGCAATAGACAGTCGCATATTGTCTTCCGAAATTTTTGTAGAGTCGGCTATCTTTTATAATAGTTCTCGAAATAAGGCGGAGATAACGTTTTCGAAAAATAAAGTTTTAATGGAGTATATGTTTGATAATCAGGGTTCAGATGAGAGACCGTTTATTTATGTTAATGTTTATAGTCAGTCTATGTTAGCACTCTTGGATAGTGGTTCTTCTAGAACGATTTTGGGAATAAAAGGGTGGAATAGCTTAGAAAGGTTAGGAGTTAGGTGTAGAAGTAAGCGTGTGACTACGTGTGTTGTGGCGAATGGCCAGAAAGTGTTATCTGTAGGCACTGTGACGATTCCGATTGAAATTAGAGGGAAAATTGTTATAATGGACGTGATTATTGTACTCGATATAAGACATCAGATGATTTTAGGATGGGATTTTTGGAAAAAGGCAGGTATTGTACCTGATTTTCGTAGAGGTGAATGGCAGTTTGAAAGTTTGAGTGAAATTGAAATTTTAGAGACTAGGAATTTAGTAATACATTCACGTTTAGATTTGACTACCGATCAATTGAATTTATTAGACAATTTAGTTGAGGATTATTTTATGAGAACTAAGGAGAAAGAGTTAGGTTGCGCAAATTTAGTAGAGCACCGAATTAGGACCAATAGTGAGCCTATTAAGCAAAGGTATTATCGTGTATCACCATTTATGCAGAAACATATTGATGATGAGTTAGAGAAAATGTTGAAGCTTGGAGTGGTTGAGAAATCGAGTAGTGCATGGGCTAGTCCCATTGTTATGGTCAAAAAGAAGGACGGGAAATATAGGTTTTGTGTAGATTATCGCAAGTTGAATAAGGTTACGGAGAAGGATGCTTATCCTATCCCTTACGTTTCGTCAATTTTAGATCGTCTTCGTGACGCGAAGTTTATTTCGTCTTTAGATATTAAGTCTGCGTATTGGCAACTGCCAATGGCGGAGGATTCGAAAGAGTTTACGGCTTTTACGGTACCCAATAGTGGTCTTTATCAGTTTAAGAGAATGCCTTTTGGCTTAGTTAATGCACCGGCATCGTGGCAACGATTAATTGACAGTGTTATTGGTTCAGAATTGGAACCTTATGTGTTTGTTTATCTTGATGATACTATAATTTGTACACCGACGTTTGAGAAACACATTGAAGTGTTAACGGAAGTGTTTAAGCGTTTTGAACGGGCAGGTTTAACGTTGAGCAAGGACAAGTGTTCCTTTTGTCGTGACGAATTGCGTTATTTAGGTTATGTGGTAAATTCTACCGGTTTATCAGTTGATCCCGAGAAGGTTGAAGCTATTTTGAAGATTCCGGTTCCGACTACGGCGTCGGAAATTAGAAGAATTATCGGTATGGCATCGTGGTATCGGCGTTTTATCGCGCAGTTCTCCTCTATTATCGCACCTCTTACGAAATTATTGAAGAAAATGTACGTTTTGAGTGGACGGAAGAATGTAGTGAAGCATTGGATATTATTAAGAATTGTTTAGTGACAGCACCTATTTTGACGTGTCCAGATTTTAGTTTACCGTTTTCGATTCAAACTGACGCATCGGATTATGGAATCGGCTCAGTTTTGACTCAGACTATTGATGGAGTGGAAAAAGTTATATGTTATAATAGTAGATCATTGACGCGTAGCGAACGGAAGTTTTCGACTACGGAGAAGGAGTGTTTGGCGGTGTTATGGTCGATAGAGAAGCTAAGACCATACATCGAAGGAGTTAAGTTTAGCGTTATTACGGACCATGCATCTTTAGTATGGTTACATAATTTGAAGGATCCGACAGGACGTTTGGCTCGATGGGCTGTTAGGCTCCAGCAGTATGATTTTGAAGTTATACATAGGAAGGGTAGAGATCATGTAGTACCCGATACTTTATCGCGATCAGTTCCCGTTATTGAGGAAACGTCTAGTGAAGATAATACCGACAGTGACATTACCGGCGAAGACCATAGTGAAGAAGAAGATATTGTAGAAGATAAATGGATTGACAGAATGAAGAGATGTATTGAGAATCGACCGATAGCGTATCCAAAATGGAGTGTTCAAGATGGGAGGTTATATAAGCATGTGACGTGTAGTTATCCGAATTTACGTGAAGACGCGGAAAGTTGGCGTGAAGTTATTCCGAAGGCGAAGCGTGGTGAAATGTTGAGAAAGTATCATGACGAACCTACTGCAGGGCATGCAGGAATATTCAAGACATATGAACGTATTTCGAAATTATATTATTGGCCTAAGTTAAAGAATGATGTGAAACGTTATGTGAATAAGTGTGAAGTGTGTATAGCACATAAACCCGAACAGCGATTACCGGCAGGACTGATGACTCAGCATCCTGTTATCGATAAACCGTAGCAAATGATTTCGACGGATATTGTGGGACCTCTTACTAGGTCTAAAAGTGGTTATAGTTATGTTCTAGTAGTGTCAGATTATTTTACGAAGTTTGTGTTATTTTTCCCGTTACGTACGGCTACGGCCGCGGGTGTTGTGAAAAATATCGAAGAAAATGTGTTTTTATTATTTGGCATACCGTTGTATGTGTTATGTGATAACGGATCACAATTTAGAAGTGCAGTTTTTAGGAATATGGTGGCATCGTATAATGCCAAGATCATTTTTAATGCGAATTATCACCCTCAGGCGAACCCAACAGAAAGGGTTAATCGAGTAATGAAGACTATGTTAGCATCGTATATTGAAGACAATCAGAGAAATTGGGACAAGTATTTAGCGAAGGTGGCTTGTGCAATTAGGACAGCTACTCATGAAGTTACGGGGATGACGCCGTATTTTGCGAATTTTGGTAGAGAAATTAATCTCGATGGAACGAGACATGGAGAACCCGTAGTGGGTAATACTTTGAATGACGTCGCGTTTGCGAATAGAGAACCTTTAATTGCTAGAGGCAATGTTTTTCGAGAAGTATATGATGATATTAAGAGAAGATTGAATGCAGCATATATTAGAAGTAAGAAGAATTACGATTTACGAAGAAGATTAGCTACTTTTCAAGTAGGAGATACTGTGTGGCGGAAGAATTATGTTTTATCGGACGCGTCGCGTTATTTTGCCGCAAAATTAGCACCTAAATTTATTGGACCGTTTTATATAAAGAAAAAAGTTTCGTATCAGACGTATGAGTTATCGGACGCCTCGGGCGACTCTAGAGGCATATGGCATGCTAAAGATTTAAAGTTTAGACCCTCAGACGATTAAGTTAGTTAAGATTTTAGTATTAGTATATAGTAGGTTAGGCTATTGAATTAATAGATCGAATTTTTGTTGGTTATTTTTACCGTCAGATGGACATTGGTAGGTTGGTCGGAAAAACTATCGGGCGTGTGGAGATGACTATTTCTATTTTCTTTTGTATCAGGATTTGTCTGTTTTGTTTGTGTCCTTGGGGCACACTTGGCTGTGTAGGGACGGCCCTAGAATTTTCCTACAGCAGAGGCCAACTGCTTGTCGTAAGAGGCGACTAATCAAAGGGGTGTGTCGGGGTAGGGTGAGACCTTGGTCTTGATGGGGGAGTTGAGTCCCATGTAGAAGGTTTTGGTGATGCATTTTTGGATTTAGGTTTTTATAATAGGGTTATTTTGGGTCTTAGACCACTTTACGGTATAGCCGTCGTATATAGTTACGATTATTTAGATTAGGGTGTTTTGTTTTTAGGAAGTCTGGGTCTACTTTATTGATTACCGATTTGTGACGTGTTCTTTTAAACTCTACCGGCTTTGACGTTAGCTTGTTTTTTTTTTGGGTTGTGACTTCACGAGCGGACCTCGGTGAAGTGTTTAAGTTTTTGACTTTGTGTAGGTCTCTTAGGACCAGTATTTTTGAGTTTTTCTGGAAGAAAATCTCCTTGTGGAGGTGTCAGGTTGCGATGACGCACCCTGTATGTAGGATGTTATAATGACGTGTATTACGTGTTTTGAGCACGAGTGTATTGAGTTTGAACGAAAAAAAAAATTTTTTTTTGTGTGCATAAAGTATGTGGGTGTATGATACGCCACTGGAAATGTAGGAGAAATATAATTCTGTATGTAGATACGTGTATTTGAATGTTATAGAGACATTAGTGTTGGAATAATTAGATTTTGATGAATGTAAATGTGAAGAGAAATTTGTCTATGGGACGATAATGCTTTCCACTGTATCGCTACTGTTTGGCTACCATAAAGAAAGGAATGTCTGAAGATAAGAGGAGTAATCTTGGTTAGAAAATGTGAAGAATAAGAGTGGAATGTTTTAGAAAATAGGTAGAGAAAGATTGGGTATGTTTAAGTGATAATTTCAGAAAGTTTTGTAATGTTGTGCAATTGTTTTGAGAATAAATGTGTGTATATGGAATTTGAGACATTAGACTGTACTTATTTTTGCAAATGTTGCGGAACGAGATCGAGCGCAAGTTGGAGATAAGTGTTAAAAGTTGCGTAATGGTTCAGAGTGGCCACTGAATGAATGTAATGACGAAAAATGATTTCTTCATGAAGTAATTGTAAAATTTGTAAGTAAAAACAAATATGGCGATGTATTGTAATTACACGCGTGCTTGTATAGAGGGAAGCAGCTATCAGAACGATGGAATTTTGAATGAATATTATTGGAGAATATAACGCGGAAGGAAGACATGTTTAAAGATGGATGACTGAAGTTATAAATAGGGAAGTCAGAGATTGACGAAGGAGTTGTCGTTGGAAGTTAGAGTTGAAGTTAGCTTTTGGCTTGTGATGAGAGCTCGGTGAGACGCGCACGCGAGGTAGTGTGATAGACTGTGATGATGTTGGAGTATGTTTGTGAATTTTAATGAGGCAGTAATTGGTTAATCATCTGCGTAACCCGAATCGGGGATAAATTGAAAAAAAGACATTCATAAACAAAACCGTAATTAAAATTGAAGTTGAAGATAAAAATTAGTTTGTTTATTTTCAAGAAAATAATAGTGCGTAAGCAGATTTGAATAAAGATAACAGATGTTATGTTAAAGTATTAAGTGCAGCGCGTGTCCTTGTAACGAGATTCGGCTAAAAGTATTTATGAGACCACCTGTTAAGTAAACGAAGCGTTCGTTGTATATTAAACCAATGTTTAAATAACGTTATATGACATTGAAAGTTTTAATTGTATAAGGGACTAATTTTGGTGTAAAGGTTGCTAGAAATTTTAAAGAGGCAACCAAACGTATACAGTTTATTACGTGTTATTAAACTATTTGTGGGTGCACAGAGGATTAAGTTTTGTTGAGCCTTTTGTAATGTGCTTCAGGCAATTTTAAGCAGTACCAATGGACTCCATATAATTAATTTACGGAAGAAAGAAGAAAGAAAATCCAAGGAGTAATGGACGATCTTAAGTAAGGTTTATATTTAAGTATTTTAAAAATTTAGTAAAGCACGATTATCTCTTTGGTTTATTTCATTTGTGTAATGTGAGTAAATATTAATTAGCTTATAAACGAAAAGATAATCGTTCTCGAATTATGTCGTGTTGGATTATATAGTATTAAGAATTTTTGGAGAAATTGGTAGTGACGT
>JARFJB010002121.1:700000-780000 GCA_036346205.1 Vesta saturnalis
CTATGTCTGTGTCTGTGTGTCTGTGTGACTGTGTGCTGTGTGTGTGTGTCTGTGTGTCTGTGTGTCTGTGTGTCTGTGTGTCTGTGGCCTGTGTTGTCTGCGTGTCTGCGTGTCTGCGTGTCTGCGTGTCTGCGTGTGTGCGTGCTGTGCCTGTGTGCCTGTGTCTGTGTGGCGTGTGTGTGTCTGTGTGCCTGTGTGTCTGTGTGTCTGTGTGTGAGTGTCTGTCTGTCTGTCTGTCTGTCTGTCTAGTGTCTGTGTGTCTGTGTCTGTGTGTCTGTGTGTCTGTGTGTGTCTGTGTGCCTGTGTGTCTGTGTGTCTGTGTGTCTGTGTGTCTGTGTGTCTATGTGTCTGTGTGTCTGTGTGTCTGTGTGCCTGTGTGTCTGTGTGTCTGTGTGTCTGTGTGTCTGTGTGTCTGTGTGTCTGCGTGCCTGCGTGCCGGCGTGTCTGCGTGTCTGCGTGTCTGCGTGTCTGCGTGTCTTCGTGTGTGTGTCTGTGTGTGTGTCTGTGTGTCTGTGTCTGTGTGTCTGTGTGTCTGTGTGTCTGTGTGTCTGTCTGTCTGTCTGTCTGTCTGTCTGTCTGTCTGCCTGTCTGTCTGTGTCTGCGTGCCTGTGTCTGTGTCTGTGTCTGTGTCTGTGTTGTGTGTCTGTGTGTCTGTGTGGTCTGTGTGTCTTGTGTCTGTGTGTCTGTGTGTCTGTGTGGCTGTGTGTCTGTGTCTGTGTGTCTGTGTTTTTGTGTCTGTGTGTTTGGTGTGCTGTGTATCTGTGTCTGCGTGTCTATGTCTGTGTCTGTGTGTATGCATGTCTGTATGTATGCCTGTGTGTCTGTGTGGCTGTGTGCCTGTGTGCCTGTGTGTCTGTGTGTCTGTGGGTCTGTGTGTCTGTGTGTCTGTGTGCCTGTGAGTCTTTGTGTCTGCGTGTCTGCGTGTCTACGTGCCTGCGTGTCTGCGTGTCTGCGTGCCTGCGTGTCTGCGTGTCTGCGTGTCTGCGTGTGTGCGTGTGTGTGTCTGTGTGTGTGTGTGTCTGTGTGTCTGTGTGTCTGTGTGTCTGTGTGTCTGTGTGTCTGTGTGTCTGTGTGTCTGTGTGTCTGTGTGTCTGTGTGTCTGTGTGTCTGTGTCTGTGTGTCTGTGTGTCTGTGTGTCTGTGTGTCTGTGTGTCTGTGTGTCTGTGTGTCTGTGTGTCTGTGTGGCTGTGTGTCTGTGTCTGTGTGTCTGTGTTTTTTTGTGTCTGTGTGTTTGCGTGTCTGTGTATCTGTGTCTGCGTGTCTATGTCTGTGTCTGTGTGTATGCATGTCTGTGTGTATGCCTGTGTGTCTGTGTATCTGTGTGTCTGTGTGTCTGTGTGTCTGTGTCTGCGGGTCTGTGTGTCTGTGTGTCTGTGGGTCTGTGTGTCTGCGTGTCTGTGTGTCTGCCTGTCTGTGTGTCTGTGTATTTGCGTGCCTGTGTCTGTGTCTGTATCTGTGTCTGTGTGTCTGTGTCTGTGTGTCTGTGTGGGTCTGTACGTGTTTTGTGTGTGTGTTGTGTGCGTTTTGCGTTGTGTGTGTTTGAGTTTTAGTGTGTGTGTGTGTGTGTGTGTGTGTTTGAGTGTGAGTGTGAGTGTGAGTGTGAGTGTGAGTGAGTGAGTGTGAGTGTGAGTGTGAGTGTGAGTGTGAGCGTGAGTGTGAGTGTAGGTGTGAGTGTAAGTGCGAGTGTGAGTGTGAGTGCGAATGTGATTGTAAGTGTGAGAGTGAGTGTGAGTGTGAGTGTGAGAGTAAATGTGAGTGTGAGTGTGAGTGTGAGAGTGTCAGTTTGAGTATGAGTGTGAGTGTACTTCGACTATTTGTATCATATATTACAACCCACTCGACCCCAATGCACCTGCTGGCGCTCCTCTAGCTTATGCAATCAACACACCAAACTCAGTAACCGTTAATGCCACATACAGTTTGATTACTCCACGAGCTATTGTTGCTGGCGCTTCTATGGCCGCCTGCACAGAACACACATTTTTATCATTTCCGTACTTTGATAATAAATCACATCTTTTATCCGTTATTATGGAAGTGGTGTTAACTTTGGTATCACTTAATACCATCGTCATATCTCACAAATTGGTCCCAAGGGAATCCGTGTACGGGATTACAGAGAAAGTACGAACCTTAGTTACTTATTAATATAAAATCGTCTCAGCGCCTTAATCATGTGCGAAAGAAACACATACAACAGAGCCACAAACGAAAGCCACTCCGAATTAGAATAGCATGATAGTAAACTCTTCTGGTAACAGTTCTATAGAGTGACCAGAAAAAAAAAACACATCTCACCGAAACCCGGGTAATTTCATCTCTACAAAGCAGCGTAGCCCGACTTGTTTGGTCCTCGCCTACTTCTGTTCTCCGATTCCGGTGACGATGCCCGACTTGACACTTTCTGGTAAAGTCGCTATGTACTTCAAAAAATGATTCAATTCTGCTGCAGGTCAAGCTGTCCTAACCGCAAACCATTAAACATGCCCGATCTAGCCTCGAGACCACTGACTGACATCTATCATAAATGCATAGCACTCTCCTACTTTCTGACGGCTAGAAAGCAGCTTCCACCGTCATGTACCCAATCTGCACATGACGTTAAAATCATTATAGACCTATTTCTCACATAAGCTGCATCGGAAAATGCTTTGAGTAGATTCTAGCCAGGTGACTTGAAGATCGCTTGGAAACCAACGAATATTTTCGCAACCGCCAGTTAAGCATTCTAACTAACAGAACGTGTCGAGATCCCTTGTTGGATCTAGACACATAGATCACAAGAGCTTTCAATCACAAACAATGCAATCCGGTGGTTTTTCGGACAATAAACAGTTAACAAGGTCTGGCACTATCGTACTATACCGGTGACCTTTGCAATTGAATATACTAAATTATGTAGCTAAACGACAATAACATTGCCAAATTTTTCATAATTGATCTGTGAATTAAGTGTCAGGGGTAACAAAACTTCAAACCAAAATACTGATTATTAAATTTAATTAAAGTACTTATCTTTAGGGATTTTAAATCGTGTATTTTTCTATTTATATTTTATATAAATTTAAACGGTTAGATAGCAATTCATTCTCGGTAAATGGTAAGATCTTTAAGAATTACTTAAAGTATTACCATTTACTGAGGACGGTAACTGTAATTGTTTTTTGAAACGTTTAATTTTATATAAAATATGTAATACGTCATGTAGCATGAAGTGCATTTGGTACACATATACGGCCGCTCCTGATTTCAATTTCATTCCAATGCATGAGCACGTGGAAGGCGTTCTTCATCAAATGGTGTCCGAAGTCAGCGAACAAAATTAACAGCTTTTTTACTTGCATGTACGTTAGTATCCACGATAAATCAGAACAAGATCACGTACGTACTTAAAATTTGTATTTAAGCTTGCTTTCACTTCTGGAGATAATTAGATTTTACGAGAAATCTAGCGACGGAGAGGAGGTTTATTCGGAACAGTTTTTGGTTTTTACGAGGTGTATTTTTACAGTAATCACCGTTTTGAAATTCTCCCGCTGCAGTGCTGCGGTCGATATTTGGCACATGCGCGCTATGTACCGCTATCTATTGGCAAGCCACGCACGCCATTAGAGAATCATTCGAGTGAGTATTTGAAATGTCTCCTTCGATTGAGAATCCCGCCGACTGTGAAATACGCGGTGTGATTAATTTTATTAGTGCTAAAGACATGAAATCGGCTGAAATCCATCGTCAGATCAGTGAAGAGAAAGCACTATGAGCGATGGGATGGTGCGGAAATGGGTGAGAGAGAACAGACGATTTACCATGTTGTCGTTATCGAAAGAGTTCCCTGTAATATCAAAAAGTGCTTTATGAAATTGTGATGAACGTTTAAATTATCGAAAGTTATGCTCACGCTGTGTACCGAAAACGCTGGCTGAGGTGCATAAAAGCAAACGTTTAGCAAGTTCTTTATCTTTCTTAGAGCAGTACGGTGAGGAATGTGAGAGTTTCTAAGCCAAATTGGCACAGACGACGAAACATAGGTATCTTACGATGTGTAGTGTTTTACAGGACAGGAAGGGAGTGTTACTTGTGGATTTTTTGTCTCGTGGTAACATAATCAATTCTATGACGTAAGAACAATGTGAGAATCGTTTTGCTTTATGACAATTCCCTTCCATATGCGGACAATCAAACTCAACAACTGATCGAATCATTTGGTTGGAAACAGCTTGATCACCCTCCGTACAGCCCCAATCTAGCTCTCAGTGGCTACCATGTGACCATTTGAAAATAAATGTGGGTGGTAAGCGCCACGACAACGATGAAGATGTCAAAACAACCGTGTTGCAATGGTTGTCTAATCAGGCGGCAGATTTCTACCACGATGGCATTCAAAACCTGGTTGTACAATATGATAAGTACCGTAACGTTGGTGGGAATTATGTAGAAAAGTAGATTAAAATACAGGCTTTCAGGTAAACATAAAATTATTAAAAAAAGTCTACTTGTTTCCTTTTTATTTCAAAGCAGTACTTACTTTAAAAATACGCTCCGTATTATTGTTTTATTCGTTATCGTGGTTTTTTTATTAATTCAAAATATTTATTTTTAAGTGCATCGCCCGATGGCTTGGTAAGAGATGATGGATTAGTAGATTAGTACAAGTACAGTATTTCCCGCCTGTTACAGGAAAGTTTGTGGATTTTACTAGAAATAGTTACTTTAAGATCGACGATAGTACTGTTATGTTAGTTACATAACTTTATAAAGTAACATTTTTAGGATTAAAAAACTCATCCATACTATTATCAGGTCCAAGGGCAATTAAATATTACTGAGAGGAATATTATCTTATGCAGAAATCGATTTGAGCGTAGTGATTTATAAAAATGATGATCTTGGAAAAACACTATGCTATCCAAATTAACTGATTTTTATTCAGAATGCATTTTACCAGAAATGATTGGTCCGGATTCCAAGGGGAATGAAGATTAGAGATCCTATAGAACAATTAGATATTAATTAGCGTAGAACGTAGAAAGTGGTTTTAACGTTTCAATTGTACTTTGGAAATTTGATATCTTAAATGTATTTTTGTAATTTACTTCGATTTGGATTCTTTAATAGACATGTTAAGAAACGCGACTTCATCATCTCCAATGTTATTATATCCATTAATTCACGGAACATTTATGAAATTTTTAGGTTGGCAAAGCTTGATTCGGAATTATGTCATAAATGTCACTTTTACAAAATGTGTCAAAAACAGGACGCATCCAGTGGAAAACTTTGATTTGAGCAAATTCGCGACCGTACTTTTCTCAATTACATGTATTTTAAGGGGCGTACACACAAGATTACGTTGATTATCTTGCATTTTCGTGTTTTGTGACAGAATGTGGATAAAACAAAAGGCGACCAGATCGAATGTTTACTTTTAACATTAAGACATCATCAACTGCCACAAACATACCTAAATCAACCAAAGTAAATATGTATGTTTAAAAGGGCAAATTACAAAAAATAGCATAAAAAACGTGTTTCATAACCTTGAAGCACTCATTATTTAATAAACTCGTGGCTAAGCCTCTCGTTTTTTTAACTTGAATTCGTGCTTCAATACTAATCCTATGAAACTTGTTTTTTAATGTACTATTATGTTTTTACTGTACAGTTATTTCACAATTCTAATAAACATGTATAAAAATTGTCCAAACGACTTTGATTACTACGTTGGAAATTTAGTAAACTACTAGTAGTATAGTAAAATAGCGATACTAACGTCGCATAGCGGAGAATAGTTGTTTCTAGCGGGTATTGAACAACCTTAAGTTGTAAATTCCAAATCAGAACGGCTCAGAATAATTATTTTAGTATTTCAAGTACTAATTATAAGGGGAAATTTCTGAAATTCAGTTCCTTTCGTGATTTAAAATCTAGGCGTATAATGTACAAATATTTCGGTTCGTAATGCAATGTAATCCAACTGATGGATATAATTTACAATTACCATAAATTATGTGATGTTACTCTTACGCTAGGAAGATCACATTCAATAATCTATCAATTTGTATGTTAATCTGGAAACCATTATAATAAACTAGTTTATGCCAGTTGAACAATCATTGCTCAACCAATTGTGCATTTTGTATATAAATCTGTTAACTGCAATTGCATGTGATTTTGAAGTAAATTACATCAGAATTGTCTTGAATGGTAACACAAATTATATACAAACCGAAAACGTTCCTTGCCTTATAAATGTATACAAAATGTAAATCAGTATAAGAAAATAAATGTAATATATAAATGTGCTGAAAGTGGAAAATAAGAAATTGGAAATCTATAAGGACATTTGTTTATAAAAATTTAAATTTGAGTTATTGTGTAGACATTTCATTCTTTTACATGATGGAGCGTTTCCATGTGTAACAAATATATCTGGTGTGAAACAACACATTACCTTCCAACCTATAAAAAGGAAATTAAAGATATGAAATAATTTTAATAATAGTTTTTTATGATAAGTAGTAAGAAAATTGGCAACATTGTAAAAACAAAAACAATTATCTACATCAAACAGACGTTTAAAGCTTCATATCTGAAACTGAAAAAGAAAATTCCAAAGCCTTAATCCAGTTTAAGCATTTTCAATCATATTTATTTAATTTTTACACTTATTAAGAGACTTTATAAAGGAAAGTTATGTGAAATTAAACTTTATTTAAAAAATACGTCTACACGTTCTTATAAAATTAATCATTATTCAGATCTTGAAAAAATTTGAACTAATAACTTAGGATTTTTTTTGCCGCTAAATTACGCGCCGTACCAAAAATTCCATAGAACATAATTAGAATATAATTAAGGTCTATATATTGTTATTTTTACATCTTTGAAATAAACAGCTGTTTCAAAAATATTTGACAAAAATAAGCTCCTGATAAAGCCCCCTCCGTCTCTAAATTTCTTCCAAAATCTAATCAGCTGCGGGAAAAATGAAAACAAGCTTAAATACAAAATTTTAAGTACGTACGTGTTTTTGTTCTGGAGTTATCCTGCACGTTAACATACATCCACACATCAAGCGCACGCATACTCGTGCACATACGCACACGCGCGTACGTGCCTACCCACCCAATCGACCACTCATCCAACCATACACCCACCCATCGACCCACCCACCCGTCCAACCACCCACATACGTATTTAAGGGTAGGTATATAATAAGAGCAAGTTACTCTTACCTTCAGCACAATAACTACCAGTTACCTGCCAGTTTGAAAAAACTTTTTGAACAATACTTAAGAAATTTAAGTCAACTACGTGTTTTATTTCTGAGAATGTACCTTAACGTCATTCATACATCTTAAATAATAAATGCGTTAGCAATAACTGTTATTGCAGCATACTGCAACATCAGGGAACGTTGTGTTACCCTAGCAAATTTGTTATCTATCCAACGTCATAACCACCAAAACATGATAAACCAACTTACGTCCAAATGCCTTAAGTATCTTCCAAATCGTATTATCGATATAGAGTATAAATAAGATTTAAGTATACTGTTTGACTGGCAGTTAGCACGATAACATACCACGTCTACCAGCCAGTTAAAACTGTGAAGACGGTCTGTACTGAACACATATTAACGCCATCATTTTTCACATCACCTACACAATGATCCCCTAAGTCATACATCTACGACGTAAATAATAGGGTAGCATTAAATCTGAGTGTTATTGCTAGCAACTTCAGAAATAATTATAGTATTACCTCCATTTCTTATAATCAACTTCGTTACACTCTTCGATTATTGCAACTTCTTATCTATTTCTTTCTAACATCAAATCTTGCAGTGTTATCAGAACTCTACCATTCGATCAAATCCCTTTATTAATTCTTTCTTCCAATTAACTGCTTAATCAACCACGTCACTCAGCCTTTCTCTGAAAATATCTCACTATACCTCTCCCTCTCTCTCCCTCCTCTCCCTCTCCCTCTCTTCCTCTCCCTCTCCTCTTCTCTCCTCTCCTCTCCTTCCCTCTCCTCTCCTCTCTCCTCTCTTCTCCTCTCCTCTCTTCCCTCTCCCTCTCCCTCTCCCTCTCCTCTCCTCTCCTCTCCCTCTCCTCTCCTCTTCCCTCTCCTCTCTCCTCTCCTCTCCTCTCCTCTCCCTCTCCTCTCCCTCTCCCTCTCCTCTTCCTCTCCTCTCCCTCTCCCTCTCCTCTCCCTCTCCCTCTCCCTCTCCCTCTCCTCTCCCTCTCCCTCTCCTCTCCTCTCCCTCTCCCTCTCCTCTCCCTCTCCTCTCCCTCTCCCTCTCCCTCTCCTCTCCCTCTCCTCTCTCCCTCTCCCTCTCCCTCTCCTCTCCTCCTCTCCTCTCCCTCTCCCTCTCTCTCTCCTCTCCTCTCCTCTCCCTCTCCCTCTCCTCTCCCTCTCCTCCTCCCTCTCCTCTCCCTCTCTCCTCTCCCTCTCCTCCTCTCTCCTCTCCCTCTCTCCTCTCCTCTCCCTCTCCCTCTCTCCCTCTCCCTCTCCTCTCCCTCCTCCCTCTCTCCTCTCCCTCTCTCCTCTCCCTCTCCCTCTCTCTCTCTCCCTCTCCCTCTCCCTCTCCCTCTTCCGGTAAAACGTGCTAGAATGTTGTTGTCGAGTCGCCATGAGTGAAAAGTAAAGGCGTTTCTTAAAAATCTTACTTATTCATGCCAATCGGCAGTCTTTATAATAGAAGAATGCTATACTTACTTTGTGATGATTATTATTGCTCGTTGAAAGTAGCGGATATATAATTGAGAACCCTTCTAATTTATGGTAATGTCTAAATTTCTCTTAGTGGTTGAAACCGTCAAAATAAATAAACAGTTGACAGTTAAAAGTAATTACAGCTGTTGGGGCTCGACTGACACCGTAGAGGTAAAACAATGGAAGAGTATTACTTTGCACTTACTCGTGTTATAGTATTTTAGCTCTTTCGTTCCTCCGGTCTCTTCGTCTGTTCATCCTTTTGGGGTATTGTTTGTTTGTCTGGCAATTTTTTCGATTACAGTGGGCGGTTGTGCCTTTGCAAATGATTATCGAAGGAACATCATTCTAATCTGTAGTCGTCTATGTCTGTATTAACCAGGACGAAGTTTATTAACGTCAGGGGGTATAAAATATAACTTCTCGTTAAACCAGGTTAGAATATTCTATTATAACCTACGTCCATTATATAGACGTTCAATGCTTCGGAAACTGCTTCTGCAGTGGACAATATCGCTCCTACAACATAAAAACGTGTCTTATTTAATGATACCATCACAGTCATAAAGAAATATTTACCTTGTTATGCAGGTGAGCCACGCCTCAGTAATTATGTTAAGGTTGCCGTCCATTTTATCATTCGGGAGTCACTAGCAGTTTTGTCCTACCGTTGGCTCAGGAGCATAAATCTCATTTTTTTAAGTTTTTTAGGTTGTTTTCGTAAATTAATTCATTGCGTTACTTCGGACTCTCGAGCGGGAGACCACACCATTTAAATTTGTCGGTTCTTGATGATTTTTGCGAATTATCGACCCGGTATAATGTGTAAATTAGACTTAGACCATAGAAAATATACGTGAAACAAGGATTCCAAATCCGCAAAAATCATCAAGAACCGTCAATGCAATGTCAAGTTATAGCATTTTAAAAATTTTGCTACCCAAATTTTATGTTGAGTAATGTGTGCAAGGCCTAAGGGCCTTAATCCAAAAACAGACAAAAACGTATAGAGATATTGATGTTACCTTAGTAACGAACCATATTGCAACGACCAAAAAAATTTTTTGCGGAAATTTCACTCATACAAACTTCTTGATTTTTTGCATGAGTTAATTGATCACCCCGTATATAATAAACCTATGGTCCTACGATAAATATACGTCATGCAACTTAATCCGAAAAAAACTAGCTCTTAAAATTTGCAAGCCGTGTTCAAAAATTTGCATTCCTATTGAAAATATTTAACTTTAAATTTTGCCTAAAATCACTATGTGTAAGTTCAGTAGGTTTATATATATATATATATATATATATATATATATATATATATATATATATATATATATATATATATATATATATATATATATATATATATATATATATATATATACATACAGGTGGTCCTTTTAAAGTGTTACAAAGCGATATTGAGAAACGGCTGATTGAAAATAAATGAAATTTCTAGAGATACAATTGGTCGTTGGGGGACACTTTTTGACAGAGTAAGTAATGTTTTAACCCTTTCCACTGTTTATGGGTGGGGGGTAACTTTTAAATGTTAAATGGAAAGGTGCAGTTTTCTTTCCAGATTCGTAATCTCCAGAAAAAACTATGTTATAATCAATGAATAATTTAATGCCAATGTCAATCTCACTACGCAACAAAATTTAAAATAAAATCAACTAAAGAAAAAACTGATATTAGGTACATTATTTTATTATAATACATAGATTTTCGAAATGACGACCATTTTGTTCAGAAGCATTGTCGTTGTTTTTTCTACATCCTCCGAGAATTAACATGTGAACTGGGTAAAAAAGTACGGTATTTTGGTTAGATTATGTAGTTAATAATTATTTTCTTAGAAAGTTCATGATTTTTTTTGCAGCGATGATTCACCAGCCGCCACTGTTGCAGTTATCATGACAACGAACGACTTGACATGTTATGACATTGCCAGTAATTTCCTTAAATTATCTTCGAGTTTAAAGCCTTTAGTTTAAGCGACTTGTTAAAATTAGTGTTCATTGTGTTCGTTTATTGTTAGTTAGTGTTAGTTCTGTTCGTTTGTTAATTATCTCTGTTGTCCTGTTCGTATTTAATAATCTTAGTTGAGATTTTAACTACGTGTCCTTAAAATGAATGAATTCAACTGTCAAGTTGACATGTTGTTAATTCTCGGAGAATGTAGAAAAAACTACCGCAATGCTTCTGAACTTTGGGCGGTAAGATTTCCCCATTTAGCACCAAAATCTCACATGGCGTTTAAAAGATTAGAGACTAGCAGTCGCTAGACTCTCATCCAGAAAACGCAGCAGGAGAAAAACCAAAACGAACGACGACATGGCAGTAGGAGTTTTGAGAACAGTAGCACTCAACCCTCATATTGGTTCCCGAGATCTATCCAAAGACGCCGGGATGTGTGAAACATCCGTTCTCAGGATTTTGCACAATTTTAAATTTTATCCTTACCATATTACCTTACATCAAGAATTGTATGAACAGGACTTCGAGAGACGGGTTTAATTTTGTCGGTGGTTTCGACAATGGATTAATGAAAACAACTCACTGGAAAACATAACATTTTCTGACGAAGCAACATTCACTAACCATGGTCAAGTCAATCGTCACAATATGCATTATTGGGCTCAAGAAAATCCACAATGGATGCGAACAGTCGATAATCAACACCCTTGGTCGGTAAATACCTGGTGTGGGATATTTGGCGATGTTGTTATTGGACCTCATTTTTTCGATGGTAATCTTAATGGACAGCGATACTGCGATTTCCTTCGAAATGACTTGCAAAGATTGATGCCAAATATTCCTGAGCAACAACGTGAAGCAATTTGGTTCCAGCAAGACGGCGCACCACCACATTTCTGTCGAGAAGCACGTGCTATATTGAATGACACTTACCCTAACAGGTGGATCAGACGTGGGGGACCAGTAAATTGGCATGCAAGATTGCCAGACTTAACCCCTCTTGATTTTTTCTTGTGGGGTTTCGTCAAAGAAAAAGTCATGGTGACTGCTCCAACTACATCCGAAGACATGAGAGAAAGGATTACGCGTGCAGTTCGTGAAATCACCCCAGATATGTTATTCAGAGTGCGGAATTCTTTTCGAAAGAGGGTTGATAAATGTTTAGAACAAAATGGTCGTTATTTTGAACACCTATTATAATAAAATAATGTACCTAACATCAGTTTGTTCCTGTTGATTTTCTTTTTAATTTTGTTGAATTTAGCGTAGTGACATTGACATTGGCATTAAATTATTCATTGATTATAACGTAGTTTTTTCTGGAGATTACGAATCTGTAAAGAATACTACACCTTTCCATTTAACATCTAAAAGTAACCCCCCACCCCTAAAAAGTGGAAAGGGTTAAAACATTACTTACTCTGTCAAAAAGTGTCCCCCAACGACCCATTGTATCCCTAGATATTTCATTTATTTTCATTCAGCTATTTTCTCAATATCGCTTTGTAACACTTTAAAAGGACCACCCTGTATATATATATATATATATATATATATATATATATATATATTTGTTATTTGAATGGGGGTGTATAGCTTTTTGTAAAACCACGGCAAGTCAAGTTACCGAAATTTTAACTAATGTATATTATGGTTGTCAGTGAATTTTCCTTTTCAGGTTACAACCTTGAAAGATCTTTCAACGTACCCTAGAAGTTGAATTAATATTTAAAATTTGAATCTTTTGGTCTTTCGGAATGTTTAATGAATATTATTAATTTGCTTTATTAATATTACATATTAAAATTGGTGTAATCGTCTTGGGGTAAATTTAATATAAAATACTATTTTTGATTCTTCTGTGATAAGGAAGTGTGATCCGTGCACTGAAATTAATCGTGGTTAGTCCTTTTGGGAAGGTTTAACATAAAATCTTACTATAAATATTCGCATGTGATAAATAAATGTGATCATTATATTTTGTATAGTTAGAGGGAACGTGTTTAGTCCTTTTGTTGGAAATCTAAATAAAATAAGGCAACTAAGGGAACTGTTGTTTACTTATTATTTCTTTCTCTTCTTTACGGAGCCTCTCTCATCAAACCATAATTGGCGCTCAATTCTGGTTTATGATACTTGTTACTTTTGTTACAATAGTCTTTTCTCACTAGCCTAATTATATATCACATTTATCTACGTTTCAGAACTGCCCACGCTAATAAAGTGTTCTACGATTAATTTTAGGTTACACTGAGTTCTCAGCCATGCTCCCTTCCTTCCTCCTTTTCATGTTACATGGTAGGTTAGATACGTTGCGAACTACCACGAATGTGAAAGTTTTGTTATATTCATTATAAAAGATTACGTGTTAAATGTAAATACTTTAACAAAATTGTCAACAAACTGTTAAAGTTTGCCTTTTGAGTAAGAAAATTACACAAATAAGTTAAATGTAATAACTAATTTAAAAATTAATACGTTTCATATTTTAATGTTAAAATTAAATTGGTATAATTTATTGAATTTGTGCGAGTCACGACGAAAATTTTCTATTCTTTAGAAGTTCATATAAACTAATTTACGTAGATAAAATTAGCACATTTGTTATTCGACGATCATTTTGTATAAATTTGTAAGTGTAATCTACATTTCACTTAGTTGTAAAATTTTATTTAAGGTTAGGTCTTTTTGCATTAAAATCTATAATATAATAATACTAATCATATTCAAATTCAAAAGTAATAAAATTTGTAATCCATTAATGCGTTTATATGTTTTTTGCGAGTCCTACAAAGATTAATAATTTAATTGTTAATGACAACTTTTGACGGAGCTCCGTATTATATTTACTATGGTACTCAGTGTGTCATTTCGTTAACATTCAAGCTAAGAAAAAGAGATTTGACAATACACAACAAAATAACTTCTCAGAGTTGGCGTTTTTAGGGAACTTTACCCAAGTGGAGTGCATATTGGAGAAGCTGCTTTGGTAATTATCCGTACAACAAAACTGCAACTGCTTAGTAGAGTCACATAGGGTAGACTTGAAAATTAACGTGATGCGTGATACCTTATAATGAGAATATACTCTTAAGATGGAAGAAATATCACTCATTTATTACATAATAAAAATACGGGTACCAAAATTGTATTTGTAACCAATTTAAAAACTTCCTTGTTGAATATACGTGGGTTGTTAATTTTTAGATGAAGTATACGCTTTTGATCTACAATATGGACGATTGTGAGTAATCTAAGCTTCACCTTGCTATAACTATGTGGAAGACGTACCAAAATTGACGATCTCTAAAAACCTAATTATAACTTACATTATATAGTAGGCAAATGGTACGCAAGTAAATACATCTATTTCGAATTACTTTGTTCGGAGACGCTCGTGTATACCGTGGATTTGCCATTTCCGGTAAAAGGCAATTAAAACATAATTTCTGCAAATGTGGTAACATTTCTTTTGCCAAAAGCATCCATATTTTATATTTTTTGAAACATCATGTCTTTTTTAGTCCAAAGGGTGAAATAACAATATGTCCGTTCTGTCAAAATCAATTCCCCTTGAACCTGGTAAAAGTATTTGTGGTACATATTTAATTTTAATTGCCTAGCTTCTATTACAATACAATTCCTCTACCTGTAAAGGAAACACTCTTGTTCACTGGTACACCTAAATATTTTGTGAAAGATTGTTTACTAATGGACTCAAGAGTAATTACGTAAACCTTAGATCTTGACAACACAAACGAGGAACACAGTACACTGTTTACACATGATGTGGCAGGGCGCATTTTGCATTTTTTCCAAAGTTTGAAGCCGTCAACTTTGTATTTTTTAATTTCTGGAAGAATAATTCCATTGGGGATTTATATAATTCTGGATTCACATTGGAGTCGGAGTTGGAGTCTTCGGTATTTAATATTTCGCCAGCTAACGAATCGTAATCTCCATTTTCAAAGGTTATAGGTTTCATTTTTTATTTTACGGTTTGTGATTAGTTCTCGTTTGGATTTTAGAATTTTTGTACGAATTAATTATTAGACGAACGTTTTAGTAATCGTACTAGGACTATGACCAGTTGATGCTTTATAGATAATACTGTGAAATTCAACATTGGCATGGAATGACATTGATGCGACTTCGAATCTGGTTTTATGCGCCATTTTTCGAAAAACAAAAAATTATTTCACCTCCTAAACATTTACATACCACGCAATTTTACTGTTTTGCTTAGGATTCAAATTTTGGCATTGTGCACTCGCCGATATATACAGGACATAATATCCTGGAAAAGTGCGCATTTTTCCATTGCGTCAACAACAATGGTTTCGTTTGGTTTTTAACCGCTAAAAAAGTATTGGGCAAATTCGGTGTGAATACCAAAATATGACGTGGACTATTGGTAATGATTTATTTTTAAATTTTCATCCACATTATTTAATTTTCAGTAATCTACCGTTTTCACCATGGACATATTTAGTTCATAACTAAACTTTTTAATTTTATCGCAATAATGGCGGTACACTGTTATTTGAATAGCTACTTTTTGTGTTTTGTTAGTTTAACCAAGCTTTACAAAAATTTTCTAAGTGATTTCTACATTCAACCTTTTTACAATCCTGTTTCCATTATCTTTTATTCTTTCCCAGATACATCCATTTCCATCCAAGTAAATTTGTGGATTCTGTTCGCCGGCAAATCGTGGTGTAAATTATATTTGACATTGGCGGTATAGTTATTGCAGCATGAACTTCCTATGGATTAAAAATTCCGAGTCCATTCGATATGGCACTTAAAACCGCACTAGAGTTTGTATCGATTAATAAATCATCAGTAGAGTCGTAGAGTGTATTAATTATTTGTAATACATTACACATTTTATACTTCAGTACAAAATCACTTTTAAGTCCATTTCTCCTTTTTTGAATAATTACGATGTTCACTAGTGAGCAACTAAACGGTTTAGATAATTATTATAATTTAGATAATTGTTCAAAACTTGTTTAAAGAAATGTGTTGTATTGACAACTTTTCCACCTTCAAGAGCTTCTTGTAATACTGGCGTTATTTTGTTAGAGCTGTTGTTTTCCCGTTCAATACTTATCTTTCCTCAGTAGGTAAGATTGGAGACTTTTGGGACACCACCACAAAAACCGGTTTTCCACATTTCCAAGGTTACCACAAAAACCGGTTTCCCACCGTACCAAGGTCAAAAAAGCGCAATGTGTGACCTACTTACATATCATTACCACAAACCCACGGTCACAAACCCCGATTTCCTGTTCCACAACTACAAGGCTATCTGTGCGACATATCATTACCACAAAACCAGGGTCACAAGCTCCGCTTCTCTGTTCCACTATTACAAGGCTATCCGACCACGCTTTCCTGTTCCACAACTACAAGGCTATCTGTGCGACATATCATTACCACAAAACCAGGGTCACAAGCTCCGCTTTTCTGTTCCACTATTACAAGGCTATCCGACCACGCTTTCCTGTTTCACAATTACAAGGCCATCCGTGTGACCTACTTTATGCTTAGCCACCTGCTTGCTACTCTATACCCCACTTGTATGTTTTTTACTCACTTGTATGTTTTTTGTCCACTTGTATGTTTTGTGCTCAACCTCACTTTTTACCAAAATAAAAGAAAAACAATATGTTAATATATTTAATTGATGTAGACAGACATGTACTAATTTATTACTCAGATATATGATTTTCTTTAGGAATAAAACATTTTGATTTAGTACAAGTGCAGAAGGTCCTCTCCACTTCCGTTTCAGTGCATCTGCGTGGACGTGGTGCGAGGAGCTGAGCATAAGTGCAATGTGGTGCCCATCGTAGATGTTCCTGTAACGGATTGACATCTGGCTGCCATCGGTTTATTCTAACCCACACATGAAACATTCAACCGTATCGTCTGAAGATGTGGAAATGAATCCTGCTGCAGCAAGCGATGAGGGTGAGTGAACTCCAGACCATGTTCGATACGTTAGTAAGCGTTTATCGAAACAGTTGTAATACTGAGGATAATAAAAGTTTGGGTCACACATGTTAACAGCAGCGAAATCAGTAAGATACTGACAGGAAATAATGTATTCTATACAATATATACAATATATATACAATATATACAATATATACAACACATATATACAATATGTACAATATATACAATAGATACAGTAAAAAAAGACTACTCGTCTACGTAGCACACCTCATCACACAGTATACATGAGTCATCATCGTACACATCGTATAACTGTGTGAGAGGTGCTCACGACGAGCACCAATAATATTCGTGCGACAGGTAGTATCGCGCAGTCCACCGCTCCATATGCATATGATGGTCCAGTACGCGGTAATCTCCTGGTTTCAATCGAGCGAAACAGCAATGACACAAATTCATGAAGTCCACCAGATGGTATCGAACATGTATTGATACAATGTGGGCATATGCTGTTACACGACTTGCCGCAAAGTGCTCGCGTATTACCTTGCTCATTTCGGTATACCACGCTGAATTCCACTGAACCAGTTCATAATTATTTCGTAGCACTTTGTTTATGGAAGCCGGTAGTATTCCTTCCTTTTCAAAATTTACCCAGTTCGGAATTAATTGACATGTCCGTCGCGTACTAAGTTGAAATAGGGTTTGTGGTTGGTACATTGTCTTCCAATCGTCTTGCACTGGAGTAACTGACATAGTGAAGATCGGTAACTATGGTATATGTAAAAACCCCTCCCTTTAAGTATATGAAGAAAACTGAGTGGGAGTATGTAACCTTGTGTAGTAAACTTGTTGTGGCAAAGTGGAACAACCTTGGAAATGTGGGACCTTGGAAATGTGGTGAATATAAGGTTGGAAAAAAAAAACGAAATATGGCAAAGTGGAACAACCTTTGAAATGTGAGACCTTGGAAATGTGGTGAATAAGTATGGCTGTGAATCCTTGAAGTAGTGGAACGAAAGGAAAACCTTGAAAAGGTGTAACCGACAAGACCGCTAAAGCAATGTGTGGTACAATAGTGAAGGTCACGTAAGTAGCCTTGAGGAGGGTACATAGTGGGGAGAGTGTCATATATAAAAGAGAGGGAATGTATGTAAAGTCAGTATCGTATATAATGGATAACATCGTACGTCAAGCCATAGAAAAGGCGAAGATTCTCGGTGCTATAAGTTCAAGTAAATATTGCGATATTTTGCTTAATAATGTGCATTATTTCTTAAATAAAAGTAAAACAAAGTTTGTTAGTGTCGGTCTATCACCCAAATTTGGATTTGAGCCAGTCGTAAAACTAGGTGGAACGAAGAGTGGTGGAGTGGTGTTTGACAAGCAGGAATGGCGTATACTTATGGATAATCAAGGGTGATTACTAATTATTTCTACAGTCCTGAAGGAACATGGCTACCTACCAAACTGGGATCGAAGACTGTCTCGTACGAAAATATTAACAAGAAAAAAATTATACGCCTCTGTGATAGTGACGAAATTGATGTCTATTTAGGATGGGAGTCTATAGAACAGTTATGGAAGCTTTTGAAGATAATATATTACCGATTGGAGTTGTCAGATACTGTGAACTTTCCAGAGTTTTATAAAAATCTAATACAGTCGACAGCGACAATTCCTGAATGTAACATTCACCAAGTTATAGGTCCATTGCGTGATGTATTTGAGGTCAACATAGCCTGCCTTCTGGAAATGGAAGTATTTGCCAAGGAGAAACTATATATGGATATGGATCTTACCAATCCTATAACTCAAAGGGGGGGGTAACGCGCTTGTAGTCAATAGTGGATAGTATTAGATGTTAGTCAATATGTGGATGTGTTATAGTGCGGAGTCGTGGCCTAAAGCTGTAGATTGTGTTAGTGCAGTCCAAAGACTAATATGCCAGTTACAAGCATTAGAATTCGATGCTGATCATGAAAAAGTGTATGGAATGGGTAGATTTAGTGATGACTATTTAAATAATCTAGTTAATAAGTATGGGGGAGGAATACGCCTTTGTGAAAAATACTTAACATCGCATGTAGGTGATATAGAGTGTATTTGTTGTATAAAGCGATTAATAGAAGACCTTAAAGAAATATCATTGGACCAATTTATACACGAAATAGAAAGATATTTACCGAATTTTGAGTCATCAGATGACGACTCACCCAGTGAAGAAGGTGCGCATTAATGAGTCCAAAACGTAGTTCACTACATAGTAGTATGGGAGTTGGCTTACAGGCATGCGCGAAAAGGAGAATGGGAACAATTAGCTAGAGATTCTGCACGATTTAAAAAAGAATAGGCGACTGTGCTAATATAATTTCACCAATTCTCGAAAAACAGCATCGTGAGTGTGTGTTTGTCAGACGCTTTAGTAGTATGTAGTGATGTATATGTATAGGATAGTAGTAATAAAAAAGTAAAAAAGATCTGTTTATTGCATATTAATATTACAGTATATATAATTAAGGTTAATTAGCGTATTACACAATGTCTTTGGTAGAAATCCAGGAGTTGTGAGAAGTATCAAAACCCAACCACTTAACGAGAGCTTTATTCCTTGACGTCGGATGACACGTTCAACTAGATGAATGTCTGGATGTTTAACACTTTGTAGTTCGGGCTCATAGAACCGACCTTGAATCTCTTCATCTCGACTATCACGTAATGTGTAGGTGAGTGGGCTTGAACGTTTAACTGTTGATATTCGAAAGACTTCGTAACTCCAATTAGGTGTGTACCCCTTAGAGAATATGCTTCTATGCTTGCTAATGCGTACATGTTCCCCCGCTCTATATTTAGGTGTTTTACGGTCAAGAACTTTCTGACATTTTAAATGTTGCAAAATATCTGCAGCATTCTTTTCCGTTACATCTACCGGTTTATATCCGGTTGTTCTATGCTTTCTTGAATTATAATCGGTAACAATTTGAGGCAAGATAGATAGCCACTTATATGATCCTTGCATGCTGAATGTTTTCCACATTATTGCTTTAAGGGTACGATTGACACGTTCGACTATGCTACTGTTCAAGGTGGAATAACTACTGTAATGATTGATATTGAATTTTTTCATTACTTTTTTAAATTCTGCATTATAAAACTCCGTTCCCATATCAGTTTGTATATGCGTAGGCATCTTTTGCAATCCAGATAGCAGTTTATCCATTACCTCCGCGACTAGTTTACCATTCTTGCGTTTGATGGGGAAAGCCCAGACATATTTAGAGAAGGCATTAATTATTACTAAAATATATCGAAATCCTTTATTCACATGAGCATAAGGTATCATTTCCACTAAATCAGCTTGAAAGAGATCATTTAAACCTTTTAGTACTACACAACGTCGCGGAAAATTTATTCTTGCAGGTTTGTGCAGTTCTTCAACAACATCGGATTTACTCATTTTTTACTTTGGATTGTAGTAGAATCTCTAGGATGAATCATTGTTCTTTGTCGAAATTGATATCTTTTGGAATTATAGGTTGAATCACACCATCCTTACGAATAGTTTTATTATTTAGAAACAGCGGTGTCGTATATATTACAGTATCCACTCGAAGATGAATATCTCGAGGTAACCACGTACAATGCAATATTTTTCCCTCTGTAGGAAAGAAATATCTACCATTGATACCCAATGGAATATCTACTGTTGTCTGTTGCAAGACACCTTGCAAGGTAAAATAAGTTTCGTAATATATATCACTTTGCTTCGTAGCATCACTGCGATGCTGAGTAATATGTTTTCCAAATTTATCCACTGTCATTTGTTGATGAAGATGTCCGCCAAATTTATCTATTGGCATAACTGATGAGCATGTAGTACTGCCTTTAGTGGTAGTCGGTGTAACAATGAAATGAAAAGGATATAGTAATAGGTTTATAACAAGAGCTGTTACTGTATTACTTTTGCTTCACGTAGTTCATCAATTATATATACTACTTCGTTGTGATTGCTAGTATTTCCTGTCGACATTGATCCTAATAATTCCCGTAGCCAATCTACTAACTTATTCGGGTTATTCCACGGTACAAATTCAATAGCTTTGTTATTGTATCGCAATAGCTGCAGTCCACCACCTCTTTTGGAGATAGAAGTTGTTCGAGATCTTGTGGTTGGAGGGCAATAGATGATGTGGCAGAACGTTTTCTAGGTTGAAGTAATGGTTTAATGATTTCCACATATTTTTTACTATTAGTTCCTCGGATTTGATCATCAGGGTTATAATTACGTCGGGCAGCATTAGTACGACGCAATATGTCATTGTATTGCTGTAGGTCACTCTTTTTGTACCCCGTAGGCATTTTTTTAAAAAGTAGTTCATATAATCCCGGTGTTCCTTCATAGTCTAGGGAGGATCCATCAGGAAGAGCGATTCGCAAATTTTCTCCAACAAAATCTAGTTCAGCATCGCCTATAAAAAATTTCTCTTCTTCCGGAATGAAATGCACGCCATATGTTGTCATACTCGTCTTCTGTATCTCTAAATATACCTTCAACGTAGTACTTAGCTAATCCTTGGTATTGATTTAGATAATCTTCAAAGGCGGGTTGAGATCCAGCAGCTAGTAGTTCCGATTTCAATTGTTGTAAAGTAGGAATTTCCACCTCGTCGCCATGTGTGACATCAGCAATTACAGATTCTTGTAGAGGTGTGGGAATGGTGTCAGGAACAATAGTACGCGGCTCCTTACGTATTCTAGAGGATTTCGGTGTATAATGTAAAAATACTTCATTTTCGTGTGCAATGGACTCCTTTTTTCCGACTTCTGGCGTAAGGGGTTCAGCTTTGATGAGAGAACCATCATTTTTAGTAATTAATTGTTTTAATGGTTGTGTAATAGGTTTAAAGTGTGCTTCTATTGCACGTTCTGTAAGAGCGGTATCTTCTTTCAAACTCGCATATTTCTGTTGCACACTCTTGCGAGCACGCAAAATGTCTTGTACTAAGCGCTCCTCCATTACGACTGTACGTTGACAGTCCTAGTAGATTATTTATACTGCAATGAAACAGTCAAATCTCTTACGGTACCGACCTGTATTAACATCGCTTTCTTTATCAATCACAAGAAATCCGAATTTGTCTTGCCAGCAACAAAAACATAAATCTTTAAACCTATCAAAGGACATATCGACATTAACGTGATCATCATACACATGCTTAAGATTAGTGTGATCTTGTTGAAAAAGAATAAGTAAATTAGCATTATCACGTATAAGCTGTTTTGGAATTGAAGAATACGTTTGACACAGATAGAAACAATCATTATTTCGATGTCTGCCAAAACAGAAATGATCTCTTATTTCATTTTGCTTATGACACGCTACATCATCGAAAATCATTATTGAATTTTTACGGGAATCACTAGGGATATAACATCACTATTATCACTGTATTCGAAATACCCGACTTCTTTTATGGGTGTCAGTAAATTTCGTAGGTACTGGTATTTAGGTTGATATAATGATTTGCAATATATATACATTTTCAAAACGTAAACCATTTGGATGTTCTAACAAGGTAATCATAACATTTGTTTTTCCGCACCCAGATGGACCAACGATTATACCTCGTTTACATCCTCCTTTCAGTAGACCGCTATGTTTAGAGTAAAGTTCCTTGTTATCAGCTTGTCATAATTTTTAATAGGTAATTCTGTGTCTTGCGGAATGAAGCGTATGGTGCCCGTCATAGTACTAAACCACAAATTGTATGGTACTAATATATATACGTGTCATACAATAAAGTAGTTTAGTAGTGGAGTGACAGCCAGTCTGGTATGAAGTATACTTCTCGGTGTAATAAGAAGAAAAGGGGTTCAGGATTAATTAATACCTTAATAAATAAATTACCCGTGGAGTTGCATATACCTGGGTATAGATACTGCGGACCGGGTACCCGTTTACAAAAACGACTAGCTCGCGGCGACAAAGGTATAAATGAATTGGACGAAGCCTGTAAAGAGCACGATATTGCATACTCCCAGTCAAACGATTTAAGTCAACGACACATTGCCGAT
The DNA here is from genome assembly GCA_036346205.1 of Vesta saturnalis. Classification (NCBI taxonomy): domain Eukaryota; kingdom Metazoa; phylum Arthropoda; class Insecta; order Coleoptera; family Lampyridae; genus Vesta; species Vesta saturnalis. The sequence goes on from JARFJB010002121.1 coordinate 722,753, forward strand.
AAAACTTTGCAACAAAAAGCTTGGAATAGATTTCGTTCCTCAAACGCTACATTTGGAGAAAGGGCAGCTGCATTAACTATAGCTGGAATAATGAAAGGAAAACGGAAAATGGGGATGGGTGGAAGATCACGGACAGGCAATAGAATGGGAAGCAAATCACGAAGAACAAAGCGTACTCCCAAACCAATTTCATTTAACAAAGCGGTACTTCTAGCGCGACGTCGTGTTGGTGGTAAACTTCGATCATCTTTACGATCTACAATACACCAAGCCTTAAGCGTTCTAAAACACAAAAAATCATGTCACCCAAGAGCAGAATATTACCTATACCAAAACGAGGGGTTCATACCTCTTATTCCCTATTTGCAGCATTAGGAGCCTTAGGTTCGTTAGGTGGCGGTGCAGCTGCAGTTGCAAAAGCGGTTACCGACGCAAAAGCTGCGACAAAAACGTTAGAAGAAACCAAACGACACAATCAAGCAATGGAAGCAGCAACCGTTGGAAAAGGTTTATATCTAAAACCATATAAACGAGGTTTAGGCATATATTTACAACCGTATTCAAAAAACTCCCACTGAAGCTACCACGCCACGCCTTAAGTAATGTTGAGCTATCAAAATTTGTGGAGCAATTAAAGATTCCCTACTTTAGAGGGATATATATGCGAGATAAGCTACCTACACGAATCCATAGGAATGAATGTGGTATCGTGAATCTGGATAATCAAGCTAATCAGGGAACACACTGGACAGCATATATTAAGCGTAATAGACATATAACATATTTTGATAGTATAGGACATGTTAAACCACCCTTCGAATTAGTCCACTATTTTAAAAGTGATGGTAGCAGAAACACAATTGATTATAACTTTACTAAGGTTCAAGAGTTCAATACATACAACTGTGGTCATCTAGTCTTACGATTTTTATACGACTACTCGTTCTGATTGTCAGTAGTTGTTACGTGATCGTGATGTCGTACACATTTACCTTCACCGGTAAAAGCAGTATCCTGCAAGCCACATTTAATCCACCGATTTTTCTTGATAATGAGTCGGAATATGTAATGGGGTTAACTAGTTTTGAATCGTTCAATACTATACAAAACGTTACTTCAAAGAACAACATGCTCATATTTGGAAGAGATAAAATTACAATACCGCCAGGAACATACGAAATCGCAGATGTGAATAAATATATTAATGACTCAGTGAAAGACGATAAGGGGTATATTGATTTACGAGCAAATAATAATACTATGAAAGCAACCATGAAAGCAACCCATAACATTAGTTTCAATGTAGTCCATTCGATAGGGCCTATGCTGGGCTTTAATAAAACTGCTGTTTACCAAGCTAAAAAAGTGTACACCTCTGAGAACCCTATTAACATCATCAAAATTAACTCATTAATTATCGAGTGCAATATAACAAGCGGTAGTTTTAAAATGGTGAGTCATCACACATAATTCATCAATTCTTTCCCAGTGTACCAGCGGGATATAAAATAATCGAATCACCTCAACATGTTATCTACTTACCTATAAATACATCTACCATTTCAACAATAACACTTAAAATAGTAGACCAAGACGGAGATCTCGTCAATTTTAACGGAGAAGTCATAACGATAGGACTACATTTAAAGAAAATATGGTGACGCGGTATAATACATGTGCATGTAACCAGTGCAAAACAAACTATAAAAGAGTGAAGTGTGGAAAGGGTACAGTCAGTAAGCGTTCAGCGACCAAAGCGTTGACAGCGCAGAACAAAGCATTCTTGGAGAGTCTCGGGTTTACAGTACTACAATGAGTGTATTAAACGTTAATGAAAAAGTTGTTGTTGATAATGCTATCGTTAATTCCGAACTGCACACCCATCAACCATATACTACGAGATTTGGAAACAATGATGAAATCAGGATACCCATTCAGGAAGACATGTGCACTCTACCATCAGAAAGTTATGTTTATGTAGAGGGAAGATTATTGCGACAGGATGGTACTGTCTCTAACACCGCAAGGTTCGTTAATAATGGTATCGCATTTTTATTCAGTGAAATTAGATATGAAATGAATGGAATAGTGGTAGATTCCGTAACTAAGGTGGGGTTAACGTCGACAATGAAAGGATTAGTATCATTGACACCCAATGATCTTGCCCGCCATCAAAATGCCGGTTGGTTTCCTACATCAAACAGCACACTAACAAATGAGCAAGGGTATTTTAATGTCTGTGTACCTTTGCGAATGCTGCTTGGCTTTGCTGAAGATTATAATAAAGTGATTTTAAACATTAGACAAGAACTTGTATTAATTCGTAGTAATATTGATACCGATGCAGTAATTTCAACTGTGGACGAAGCATTAAAAGTTAACATAGATAAGATTTATTGGAAAGTTCCACACATTGTTCCAGCATTAGCGGAGGAATTAGCGTTAACGAAATACATTGATAAAAATGTGAATACTCCACTAGCATTTAGAAGTTGGGAAACCCACATATATCCCGCTATACCAACAACAGATAAGCATACATGGGCAATCAAAACATCTACTAGTATAGAAACACCGAGATACATTATTATAGGGTTTCAAACTGGACGAAAGAATAATGTTATGCACGATGCGAGTAAATTCGATAAATGTGCACTGAAGAATATTCGGGTATTCCTCAACACCGACCGTTACCCGTATGATAATTTAAATGTTAATTATGATAACAATTGCTTTGCCACGCTGTATGAAATGTTTGCTAAATTCCAAATGTCATATTATCAAAGAGATGGACAACCATTACTCACACCTATTCAATTTACGACGGCTGCACCACTGATGGTGGTCGACTGCTCAAATCAAAAAGAAGTATTGCACTCGAAAGCAGTAGTTCTTCGTGTAGAGTTTGAAACATCGGCCAACATACCCGCTAATACGACCGCATACTGTGTTATACTCCATGATCGTTTAGTTACATACAACGCGTTAACCAAAGCAGTACGACAGTTGTAATACAATGTCCGTCATAATCGATGTACAAGGGTTCAAAATATCAAAAGCGTTTATACCAAAAGAACTCGCCATTTATAATGGGAAACAAATTGCCCATTTTGTTTTTAAATCACCGTATCCCTGGCATACGTTGGATGCAGAGAGTCGTCGTCAAGCTACTTGGTTAATGCAAAACCAGCACTGTATTAAATGGGAAGAAGGGTATACACCACCACACCACTTTCGAAGAATACTCGAGAGATTGATTCAGCCAACAGATACTGTCTATGTCAAGGGCAGAGAGAAAGCAGATTACATCAGAAAATTTGTGACCCAGCCTGTTATTGAACTTGAGGAAAGTCCACCTCTTCCTGCTATGCAACCCGTTTGTTACTTTCATTGTAAATCATTATGCCACTGTGCTTTGGCTACTGTATATCATTTATATAATATATATATATATATATATATATATATATAATGCAATAAGTCTTGTACATATTTTTTAATAAAAAAAATAGTAAATAGTCATTTTCGTTTTTTTTTATTTATATCACACAGTATTTGTATAGTATATATTCTCTTACTAACGAATTAATACATAATATTAATATATTTAAAACAACTAAAGGAATAATACAACTTATTATTAATATAAGTTTCATTAGGAGAGAATATAGGAAAAAACTAGCAAGTGTCAGTACCCAAACTATTCTTCTTCCGGTTAATATAAATTCATTTGCTTAGCAACCTGTAATGGTTCGCTCAACGGATCAGCATTCTCCAATTCCGGTATTCGCCAATGCCCCCACGCCAATGTGGAACACGTATCATGTAGTCGATATCGTTTGTCATCCTGGGACCTAAAGGCAATTTTGTTTAACATTTCGGTATATATATCATGTAAGGTTGATCGAAACACAAGCATTTTACACATTACTGTTTTATCAGACCCTCCGCGACCGCTTTGTAGTCTACTTCCGTCAACACTTTCTGAATAATAACTTTCTTAACACCTTTCGCTTTCTTAACAACTTCCTTATCAGCAAGCTTCAGACAGTATGACTTCGATCCAGCACCATAAAAATAATGAATCGCTTTCCCTGCATACTCATCTTTCATTCGTCCAACGACGGAAGCAGTCGTAGGAATACCATGCAACTCATTATGATAGTTGGAAGTATCATATTCGTCTAAATTATTTCGCATGTGTGCATACATATCATCAGTTACTATCTCAACAATCAAAGAATCCGTGTCAGTATAGAGCAACGTGACATTCTTGCCATAATGAGCTCGTAAGATATCATAAAAAAACCGATACATTATAATTTTGGAAAGATCTAAAATACTGAATCCGACATAGACGGGTTTGTCGTACGTAACTACCTGTTTCGACAATTCCGCCGCATACAATTTATCAGTGAATTGAATAAAATTTTTAAATTGCGGTTTTGCAACGTACCGCGCTAGACCTACCCGACGACCGTTATTTTCCCAATGTGTTAACAGTTTAATAACTCTTCGTTTATCGACATTTTCCATTGGTTTACCAAACACGCCATTATTCATAATTTTATAGAAATCCTTTTCAAACTTGTTTTGTGCTGTGTTGCGGAGAGCTGTATTAAGGTCTACGTATGGTATTAGCCACGGACTCTGACGAAATCGTAAAACCCTATGAATACGAGTAACAATTAAGCCATGCTCTATACATTGTTTTAAATAGCGGTAATGTATAACATAGTTGGTCTTATCACACAGGTTCGGGATTAACTTCTCCTCCTGAGAATGTGGTGCGCAGATCATTTCAGGACAAAACGGATAATCGTTGTGTTCGTCATGCAGATGGTGGGGATAATGTATATCAACCTCCAGTACAAATCCAACATCGGCGTCATCATCAATCTTTACTACGTCAAAGTGTTCTATTTCCTCTTGAGGTAACCACATAAACCCATCGTGAGGCAGGTATTGCTTCATACTCCAGCCGTATAAATTCGTGGCATCTAAATATTGTAAAACACTTTCGGTTGTTTAGGATCATAGTTTGGAACAAACTCGTTATTAGCGATGCTTCTCCGCTTGATACAAGTACTTACTCCACCTCGAATACCTTGTTTAAAAAGTGATACATATCCATATCCGTCAGTAATTCTAGCTCTACTTTCGTACATTTCAACATGGCATCCCACGCCAATCCAGGTAAAGTGACATACTGTGCAGGTTCTAACCCATACACACCCATACATAATCTCCTAAAGTTTTCAAACACGTCAGCCAATAACAACACATCTGATTTTAAATAAATATCAGCATAATCACCTAGTGTATTACACTTAAAGTGATCCCATACCAGTAGAACGCGACAGTATTCGTCATCGGAAATATTTGCATCGCGCATTTTATCGTAGAATTTGTCATATGATGGCACCGTGATGTCGTTCAACTTACTAAAGCTGTCTACGTACGCATAAGGGAAACTACCCTTATTTCTCACTAAGTTGAAGTCGCTATCATTACTAAAATATTTCCGTACCTCCATACATTGATCATCTGATAAATTCTGTGATAGAGTATCTAAGGATGCAGCCATGAATCTACAACTATCGACGAACCGTAAATTAATGTATTTCTTTTCCCTGATACCATGACTGTTTACATATTCATCAACAAAAATATGCTTACCAAACGTTATATATTTTTCACTGTTAACCGGAAGTACGGTAATTTCTTCCGTTTCACTCGCTAACTGTTTAATGAACAGGTGAACATCATAACCACTGAGATTATGTAGAAAAACGGGAAGAAATGTAGGTACCTGATAGTTTAAGTTACACGTCGAATGTGCTGCACCACGATACTTACCAGTAACGTGACAGTGATCTCGTACTTTCGGATTTGTCGGATCGTCCGTAAAGTGCTTACCGCATATGTAACAACATACACTGCATTCATACGTAACCTGCTGTTCATCCGTTAATGGTGTCATTGGGACAATAGCTTTGAAATGTTCATTATATATCCGTTTTACATCACTTTCCAGTCGTCTTATAAATATCTCCCTGCATTGCTCCTCTATACAGCTCTAACTTAGACCACGCATCGTTTACACTACACTTAATGTAATAACTAAACGAGTATGGTTCGTGTTTACACGTTTTTATCGTGAACGGTTTTCGGGATCTGGTTCAGCCGTATCTACCGGTACTAAGAGCGCTTCAAAATCAGCATATATTACGAATGGTAGAACCATTTGTTTCTGATAGTTCCGAAAAGCGAGTATATTTTCCGCGTAGAATTCCCCGGTTATGTCTTTTTTTTGTTTCACGCCCGGTAATTTTGTATATACGAAGTTACAGTCGTGTGACACGTGTCGGGTTAATTGCTCCTCGGATCTAAAGTAATACAAGCATGCATCACAAAAATACATTGCTCCGTTCCGCCGAGTTATTTGGTTGCTAAGTAAACGAGAAAAATTTTTGTCCATACATAATGCTGATTATCTGTTTGGTTACTGACTAATAATAATAAATTAACATGGACTGCCTGTTTGGCTTTGGTGTAGTATAGAGGCCCCACTACCTCCGTGACACGTTGACCATCACGATAGGTATCGTCTAACCCATAAACATTAATGGAAATGTTGTTGTTGCTCTCAAACGTTGAAATATTCGTCAGCTTAACAGGGAACTGTACACCAGTCCAGTTGAATAACGTCTGGAAATCAGGGTAAGAAGATGTGCGTTGTGGTACTCCCGTTGGTGTAACTAGTGCCGATACAACAGCCCATGCAAAACAGCAATTATCATTATTTTTTACATTGACTATGGCGTGTTTATGTGCGATTTCGGCGGGGACAGCCATATAGGAAGAACCCGTGGTGGGAGCAAATTTAAGCAGGTTTACCTCTATATACACGAATTGCACCAGGGACCACCCTAAAACAGTTGTTAATACTCGAGTACACCACGACTCACACTTACCAGAATCTTTATGTTGAAATTCCGATTGTTTTGCATCCAATATTTCACTTATTTTTTGGAAATACTCTTCTAACACCGTCCCTACACTGAGAATATCATACTTAGTCTGAAACGATTTCAGTTCTGTGCTTTCCCTACTGTTCAAAAGTATAAACCAAACAGCTCAACATTACATTTTAATGAATAGTGTTTCTGCAACTGATTTTGTACTACCTTCAATACATTCCCTTTCACGTCTGCCATAAAGGTGAACACATCAGTATGCATATTGCATGGAGACAATCGGTACGACACAATGCGTTGTTTAAACGCATTTCGGATCACTTCGACCCCAGTATCGACAAGGAAACATACATTTGCTTTATGCCTATTGCTTCTGAGGTGTCCTTGGAATGCATACCTAGGTATATCCATTGAACAATCTGTGCAGTGCACACTCTCACCATTGTTTTTGGTTCTACCGGTTCATCGTGTTGGTCAGCCTTCCGCTTCCTTGAGTTGCCAAACCCTGATGGTCCGGGTTTTGCATTATCCTTCACAGAGTTTACCCCAGATGGTCCTGCTTGCGCAAAGGAATCAGTAACATGTCTATGTACTGCTTTGTTATCGTCGGAAGTGCTTCCTTGTACCACATTGCTCCCTGTGGTTTGGTTTTGCAACGAACCCTCCTGCATGCCAGATGGTGGAGTAGATACTGACATCCAGCACGCTGTTTTTTGATGTCTCAGTAAAGAATCCTTTCGACAAAATTTCTTGAGGCATTCACATTGAAACATTTTTGCTGCAACAAAGAATGAATAATAACTGCATGCTGAAGTGTAGGTTGATGTGAATAAGAGTGTTGGATATGACGGGTAGCCGGGAGAGATGCAATACGAAACTAACACTTACTATTATTTGAAGACATGATGTAAAACCGCTTGAAAACTTTTCTTGGTGGCGCATAAAGGCGGACTGACACTGTAGTGGAACCGCTCCGTCTTAAATACACAATTTGAAGTGTTGGGTGGGGGAAAGTGGAATGAGGGGCAGAAGTGGTGAATCCGGACTCCCCCTCTCCCCAGATAACCGAGTTGCTACCTACAGTAAAAATATCATTGTTCACATTTAAAATTCTTCTTTACTTCTATATATAAGTTCCAACATAATCCTTGTATTTAAGCTGTATAAGCATAAGCTGGTTTGGAGCTGGTTTGGAGCTGGTTTGTAGCTGGTTTGTAGCTGGTTTGGAGCTGGTTTGGAGCTGGTTTGAAGCTGGTTTGGAGCTGGTTTGGAGCTGGTTTGTAGCTGGTTTGTAGCTGGTTTGGAGCTGTATTTGAACTGCTTTTGTTTGATCTAACTTGTAACTCGTTTCCGAGTTACGAGCTATCTCCGTTAGGGGACCTATAAGGGGGTCCCACGTCAAAGATGCGCGCCGTCGGGGGACGATGTTAGAGTACAAACTCGACGGGTCTAACCCTAACCGTTCCCGAGATATCGCGCGGGGAAAAAATGGAAAAAATGAGGGGTGGGGGGAAAAATGTTCCCCACGAAAATGGGGGTAAAAAGGGGGTCGAAAATTTTGTCTTTCCGAGACGTCACCGACGCCCCCGCCCCCGACCGAATCGGTCCACCCGTTCCGGAGATACGGCGCTTTCGAGAAAAAAAAGGGTCGCCATCTTGGATTTCGAAATTTCTCAAAAACGACGGTGGCGCCATCCACGAGTCCGACGGAGCGTTCGGCAATCGAGAGGAAAAAACCTACAGGTATTCATTGGTGTACTATGATATAATTGGAATTATACTACAAATCGGAATGAAAGCGTCATCTGTTGATAAATACGTTATAAAAAACATGATTTCCTTTTTATTCCTTCTTCATTATAAGTATACGCATACCATTACTTAAAATCGTTCAATAATAATCGTATTTGTACCTAAACCACTATACATGAATGAAAGGTCATCTCTCTGATTGCAAGTATACCAAAAACCGGATATATAAACTTATGTAGTTCTTACAAAGCAATTAAATTTATACAATTATACAACTCCTATAGCTTTAACAATTAAATTGACCTTTACAGAAATTGAGAACGTTATTTGCATTTTTTATATATAACAAGAATGTATGTATAGAATTTATAACGAGATGATGACACACGTTATTGTATTCTATTTATTGATAAGTAACTAATAAGTACTAAAAATAGTTTACGAATGCAATTTACATCTGATTATTACTACGTCTATAACGGTTATTTTGTCTGCATATAAACCAACAGGTTTTTCCCAGCCAGAATTACTTGAAACATTTTTACTGAAAAGTAATTAAATCTTTCAATAAGAAAAAACAGATCTTAAATTTATATCTAAATCCTTTACCGTTTAAAAATAGGATATATTATATACGAATGTATGTTTAAAATGAGAGGTCATCTCTCTCTCTGCAACTACAAACCGGATAGAGAGTAAACTAACTGGTGTGATTACTACAAAAAATAATTGCTATATCATGTAATTTACATACTCTCTTCAGTAATATATATTTATTATTTAATATTTAGTAATTATAATTATAATTAGCTAAAAAAAATGGTATTGTTTTGCAATTCATAGTAAATAAACTAATACCTACTAATTATTCTACTGTTATCCTGTTACAATGTATACAGAGGTTGCCTGTCTAGACAACATCCTGCAATACGTCTCATATTCGCTAAAAAAAAGTTGTTTGTTACTTTGTATTATGCAGAAATATACCCGTAGTTGATGTGGGTCACTGCCGGACCAATAAGAAACCAGATTTGCGCTTTCAAGGTATCTTCAGGATATATAAGCGTTGCTTAAACCGCATTTCTCATTATGATCTCGAGTTTTCCAAGTATTCTCGTCGATTAGTACGGCTCCTTGAGACTGGGGAGTTGGCTTGAGATCCAACACTTGGGGTTGCAAATCTAACTTTGCAACCCTAAGGCAGAATCCACTTCGAGGACCGGACCGCATTTTTCATTATGATCTCGAGTTTTCCAAGTATTCTCGTCGATTAGTACGGCTCCTTGAGACTGGGGAGTTGGCTTGAGATCCAACACTTGGGGTTGCAAATCTAACTTTGCAACCCTAAGGCAGAATCCACTTCGAGGACCGGACCGCATTTTTCATTATGATCTCGAGTTTTCCAAGTATTCTCGTCGATTAGTACGGCTCCTTGAGACTGGGGAGTTGGCTTGAGATCCAACACTTGGGGTTGCAAATCTAACTTTGCAACCCTAAGGCAGAATCCACTTCGAGGACCGGACCGCATTTTCATTATGATCTCGAGTTTTCCAAGTATTCTCGTCGATTAGTACGGCTCCTTGAGACTGGGGAGTTGGCTTGAGATCCAACACTTGGGGTTGCAAATCTAACTTTGCAACCCTAAGGCAGCATCCACTTCGAGGACCGGGAACTTCTCCGTCGTCGGTAAGCATAATGGTGAATGTGTTAGTGTTTGTGTAAGTGTGTGTTTGAGTATGTATTGCAGTATGTGTGTTTTAGGGTTGGTTGTTATAGTGTGTGTTTTCGTTTGTGAGAGCGATGAACGGCTTGGTACCACATGTCACACGGTGAATACTACCTCATGTATATGAGGCATATGATCATATATCTGAGTAATACATATTTATAATATAATTTATGTCATGCTTTCTACATGCATTACATATATTTTAACCATGTCTTTATTTATATGAACAATTTGTACATGTACGTCTACGTGAATGAAATATATCCATATCGTTTTCTTTTATTTTTGGTAAATGACGTGAAGGTGAGCAAAAAGCATTTATAATATAATTTATGTCTTGTTTTCTACATGCATTACACATATATTTTGTACATGTCTTTATTTCTATGAACAATTTGTACATGTCTGTCTTTCTATAGGAATTAAATATATACATATCGTTGTTTTTTATTTTTGGTAAATAACGTGAGGGTGAGCAAAAAAGCATACAAGTGGACAAAAAACATACAAGTGAACAATAAACATACAAGTGGACAATAAACATACAAGTGGACTAAAACCATACAAGTGGGTAAAAAGCATACAAGTGGACAAAAAACATACAAGTGGACAAAAAACATACAAGTGGACAAAAAACATACAAGTGGGCAAAAAACATACAAGTGGGCAAAAACATACAAGTGGACAAAAAACATACAAGTGGGCAATAACCATACAAGTGGACGAAAACATACAAGTGGACAAAAACCATACAAGTAGGTCACACGGATGGCCTTGTAATTGTGAAACAGGAAAGCGTGGTCGGATAGCCTTGTAATAGTGGAACAGAAAAGCGGAGCTTGTGACCCTGGTTTTGTGGTAATGATATGTCGCACAGATAGCCTTGTAGTTGTGGAACAGGAAAGCGTGGTCGGATAGCCTTGTAATAGTGGAACAGAAAAGCGGAGCTTGTGACCCTGGTTTTGTGGTAATGATATGTCGCACAGATAGCCTTGTAGTTGTGGAACAGGAAAGCGTGGTCGGATAGCCTTGTAATAGTGGAACAGAAAAGCGGAGCTTGTGACCCTGGTTTTGTGGTAATGATATGTCGCACAGATAGCCTTGTAGTTGTGGAACAGGAAATCGGGGTTTGTGACCGTGGGTTTGTGGTAATGATATGTAAGTAGGTCACACATTGCGCTTTTTTGACCTTGGTACGGTGGGAAACCGGTTTTTGTGGTAACCTTGGAAATGTGGAAAACCGGTTTTTGTGGTGGTGTCCCAAAAGTCTCCAATCTTACCTACTTTCCTCTTGTTGCTGGGTGGTAATTTCTGGTATTGACGCAAGTGTAGTGCATAGTATTCTGACTTCGCCAACTCGATGGTGAAATTCACTACATGATACTACTGGTTCGTTCTGGTGTAATCCTTGGTGTCTTGATAAAGAGTACGTACTTAAGGGCGGCATTTTAGCGGAAATATGTTTTTGTCCCCTAAACATGGCTGTCGGGATTCTAAAAATTATGAAAAAGTTACAATATTGCTAATATAAGGTTGGCGAACGAATATTTTTGGTACGATTATTTTGAACATTTTTTAATATTTACTCAACAACAATCGATTTGTAACAAATACTGGATCATAAAAATTCTTGTGATCTGGACTTTCCTCCTGAAGACATTTTCACCATTCGAAATCTTACTTCGTGGTGGATAAAAATATTGATTTGAAATTTTGATAATAATGCATTAAATGTGGTCTTTAAAAAAAGGTATCCCCCCCCGGCCCCTACACAAAATTCGGATTTTGATCTTTCTCCCGCTACGGGATCAAAACTAGGAGATGAGAAAAGGAGAAAAATTGTTCCAGATTCAAAAATTAACGGGTGCAAGCATTTGTTCAAAGTTAAACCCAAAATAATTTGATAAAAGTTCTCATTGGTCCACAATGTACATTTTCTATTTATTTTAATAGTATCAGCACGGAAATAGTTCATATCTGGTACATTTTTGTCTTACAAGCTACATAAAAGTTTACGTTTCCACCTTTTTCTCTTTACTTTGAACGAATTATACATTTTATTATCATCCATGACGGTAAACACAATATAACGAATACATATATGTAATATTGTGTTTATCATTAGTTTATTGTAACCATTTCGACATTCCCCATGCTGTATGCCGCGGTTATATGACCAGATCATGTACCTACTATGTGATATTCAATAATACGTTAGTAATAAATAGCAGCAGGATAATATTATAGCGAATCATAATGTTTAGCTTTATCAATGCCAACATTCCTTTAAAAAAAAAACTATTCTTGCATGGAGAACGTCAAAAATAAGTTCAATAACAACATCCATTAAGTGATTAGGTGGTAGCGCTGTGGCACATTGAAACTGATACATACTATTTTCGTTTGGTTTCGTTTTCGATTTGCCACTTGTCCAGTAAAATAAGAATCCAAACTATGAATGAGAGACAACAAGCCGAAATTTTCCACTAGAGTTTCTTTTGATTTTGTAAACGTTGACTTAAGGTTAAAGAATTTCAGTAAGGTTTTTTTTGACGTTGATCGTTCTCGTGATATCGCACAAAAATGCGTATAGGTCAACGCTATGTCAACTCTGAAGTACTATGTTTGGCATGGTTTAGTAGGTTAATTATTTATTAGAAATACCTTCCTTCATTATTACTAATACCATTGAATTAATTATTTATCGACGATTATTATAAAAATTCTTCATAAACAACACATCTATAGGAAAATTGTGAGTTTCACCCTGAAAAACAGGTCACGTGTTTAACTTAAAGAAATCAGCTCGACACCACGTTTATTAGGACTAATTAGAACGATTATCGACATAGAAATAACCTATGTGGAACAACACACGACCATCCAACGTACAAAGTGGAAATTAATTGAAATGAAATAATTTTAATTACAATTATTTTTTAAGATAATTATGCAACTTCTTTTTTAATACGTTCATAATGCAAATAGGCAACATTGTAAAAACTTAAAAAAATCCAAAGCCGGCAGTTTCTATAAATAACAATAATACAATTCAAGCATTTTCAATCCTAATCAATTAATTTTTAAACTTAGTGTGCTTTGTTTAAAAAAAACTTTATACAGAAAAGTTATGTAAAATTAGATTTTCTTTAAAAAATACGTTCACATCCTTTCCTGTAAAGTTGCTATTTACATATTGAAAAATTGAACTAACGTTATATCGATGATGCTAATTCACACACGCGCGTGCACGCACGCCCACACGAACGTACGCCCGCGCGCGCGCATACGCACCCACATGAAGACAGATACACACATAAACACACATACACACACACACACACACACACACACACACACACACGCACACACACAGCGACATAGTCATACAGAGACACCCAAAGACACACAATGTCACATAGAGACACACAAACCCACAAAGGCATACAAAGACATTCGAAGACGCTCAAAAACCCACAAACACACTCAAGGGCACACACAGATACCCAAAGACGCACAAAGACACACAAAGACACACAAGGGTACACAAACACACAAAGATCCACAAAGACACTCAAAGACACACAAAGACACACACAGACACACAACGACACACAAAGACACAAAGATACACAAAGACACTCAAAGACACACAAAGACAAATACAAAGATACACAAAAACACACAAACACACATAAAGACACGCAATGTCATACAAAGACACACAGACACACAAAGAGACACAAAGGCACACAAAGACACACTAAGATACAAAGACCCACAAAGACACACAAAGACACACAAAGACAGACAAAGACACACAAAGACACACAAAGACACACAAAGACACACAAAAACACACAAAGACACACAAAGACACAAAGACACACGAAGACAAACAAAGACACGCAAAAACACACAAAGACACGCACACGCACACATAGCCACATCCATACCCACATCCACATGGACACCTACATCCACATTCACACATACACGCACATCCACACCCATCCGATTGTGGCGATACTTTGTCAACCGTCTTAAAATGGACCAGTACGTCGAGTAGAGATAGCGAAAAATGTCGATTACACAACCTTTTATACCTACATATCTATATGTGAGTTGGAAGGTAAAAATAAACAATATTGTAGCAAATTTTATGCTCTGCAAGACGTAAACATGTGGTTTGCTACGTGTCTAACCCATCACGTAACAAAATAGGGGATTTTAGATGAGAACTCAGTCAACCGGTAATTAACCAGAGAGCACTTTGCTGGCGTGCGGAGTTTTGAAGGACAGATAAACGGTAGTGATGTTTAGGTTAGTTAAATAAGGAAATTTGTACTAGTAAATGATAAGAACAACCAAAAATTGAGCGCCACAAACTTTAGATCAGTAAGTTAGGTTTAGCGAGAGAGACTCCCGTAAAACTTGAACCGGGGAGAGAGAAGGAAAAAAACAAACAGTTCACATAGTAACAACGTCTTATTCCTATTTCCGTCAAAAAGGCACCAGAAAAATTATCAAACGCAATTATTTACTTTAATAGGTAACCTATTTTATAAATTTGTAATAACTTAACAGTAACAACCAATTATCAAACGCAATTATTTACCTCAATATGTAACCTTTTTGTACAAATCTAATATAGGAGGTTCAACCCTATCAAATATTGAGGAGGGCAAGCCGAAGAAAGTAAATATTTATCCCGAAAGAAAATGGTTACTTTTTTTCTATTTGCTATTTAAACCTATCGGGTTAGTTGAATGATCTTTCACTGTTATGAGCCTGAAAAGGAAAGTTCACATACAACAGAATAAATATAAATAAAAAATTAGGTAATTTGACTTTCTGTTGTTTTAAAAATGACCCTTAACTATCAAATACGTGTAATAAAAATCGGCAAAGATTGTTCAATTCGCACTTGGCACTCACAAGAATTTAAATGTATATAACCCAAATAACTAAAACCATATTGCGTATCAACTGAGCACTCCAACCCACAGTATAAAAACAATTCTTCAATGTAAAAGAAAAATTTAAAAGCGCCCAATATCCCGCTCTAAATTCCACAATAAAAGAGCAAATTAGATTACAAACATATTCGGTACAAAAGGAATGCTACAGCGGAAGTCGTCGTCACGAACAGTAGCGTAACAGCAACTACCAGCTAACGAAGGATGGGAAAGGAAGTCACATGAATAATGGACGCACAACGTTAACGAAACAGTTGGTGTGGTCGGTAGCCTAGAAAATTTTTGCGAGTAGGCCCAAGTTATATAATTATCAACGCACACTAGTGCGTAGTTAGTTAACGATACTCACCAATTAAATAAGTAGGGAGTTACATACGAGGGATATACATAGAATGGTAGTTACATTGTAAACTGCAGACGATAGTTCACAAGATGTAAGTATTATACTATAAATCTGGTAATATAGTTTAAAAGAATACCAGTTTTAGGGCTTAACAAATGTATCGATAAATGCACAGGGCAGTTTTGCGAAACATGAGAGTTTACGGTACGAATTTAGCGATTAGATAGTATGGAAAGCTCTGACCTGTTTCGACGGAGGGTTGCAACTTATACCCAGACGTTACCAAACTTCGTCCTGGTCGCTGCAGGCGTATACAACCACAGGTTGAAACGACGGCAAGTAGGTCATCAACTTGAGGCAGGACAGTCGTACAGTATAATCGTAGTAACTACCAATAACAAAACGGTCAAAGAGGAGTAGCATATTCAACACAGCGGAAGGATGATTCCTGTAGGAACGAAAGCCTAAAAAGAAAAGGAAACTAAAATAATGTAACGTATGTGTTTGCGAAGTGATATTTCAACGATTTTTACCTCTAAGTTCGTAGGTGATCTTAAATGATGTAATAAGGAATACTTTTAACTATCAGCCTTGGGACCAGCGATTGGTTTAGTTAGAGTATTTCGGGCACAACAGAAATTATAGAATTACCAAACGTTAAGAGAATGAAAATATCTTATTCATGAGCGAAAGAAATGTTTCTTATGTATATCCGCTATATTCAGCGGATAGTAATCATTATCAAAACAAGTACAGCAACAACTTAATGAAACTTTTCATTGAATTTTCCATTTTAGAACTGTCGATGCCATCAATAAAGTAAAAATAGAAAATTTTTCAAGAAATGCGTCTAATCTTCATTCGATGGCGACCCAAACGCACATTGTAGGACGTTTTTACCGAATATTTAGTTATAAAAGACATTCTTACCACTATTTATGATATTATATTCCTGTTTTCCCAAATTTAAAAAAGTCATATTATTACCTGTACCGCCCTCTAGCGTGGCCAAGCAGACGAAACAGTTAAATTGAGGCAGACAGTTTTGAAACCGGCAGAAATACTGCTAATGCCCCATAGGTGGCACTAGTACGTCAATTTAAAATATTTATTAGCATTCATTAGTATCGATTTTGACGTCGATTATCGCACGTTACAGATTATGAGTGAATTTTGAACCACCAATGTTTAGAATGGCAAAAGAAAGGTTTATGCAAATTTACAACTGGCTCTTTCGAAGGTTTGCATTTTTTTGGTATTATTATTATTTGAAATTACAATGAAATTCCAGTAATGCAATTGCAATACCTGTGGTCTGGATTGTTTGAACATGCCTGCTTTTAATCTCACGGAGACAGTTAAAAAGGTTTCAAATCTGCATATAGTTGTACATTTAAGAGAAAAAATATGTTTTTGTTTAAAAGTCCCAAATATATATATATATATATATATATATATATATATATATATATATATATATATATATATATATATATATATATCAATTTGATGGTGATTCATTTAAATTTTAGAGCCTATGGATACAAATTTCGTCAAAACATAGTATATTCCATAAGAGAAGCATATAGTATCCTTTTTACCTTCGAACCCACATGTAAATATGTAGGTATAGAAGGTATTCTTTTTCACTATCGCTAAAGCGACTTATTTTACGTTTGGCCATGGTGTCTGTGTGTGCGTGTATGTGTCTGTTTGTGTGTCTGTGTGTGTGTGTGCGTGTGCGTGTGCGTGTGCGTGCGCGTGCGCGTGTGCGTGTGCGTGTTCGTGTGCGTGTGCGTGTGCGCGTGCGTGTGCGTGTGCGTGTGCGTGTGCGTGTCGCGTGGCGTGCGCGTGCGCGTGCGTGTGTCGTGTGCGTGTCGTGTGTGCGTGTGTGTGTGTGCTGTGTGCGTGTGTGCGTGTGTGTCGTGTGTGCGTGTGTGCGTGTGTGCGTGTGTGCGTGTGTCGTGTGGCTGTGTGCGTGTGTGCGTGTGTGTGGCGTGTGCGCGTGTGCGCGTGTGCTGTGTGCGTGTGTGCGTGTGTGGTGTGTGTGTGCGTGTGTGCGTGTGTGCTGTGTGCGTGTGCGTGTGTGCTGTGTGCTGTGTGCGTGTGTGTGTGTGTGTGTGTGTGTGTGTGCGTGCGTGCGTGCGTGCGTGTGCGTGTGCGTGTGCGTGCTGTGTGCTGTGTGCGTGTGTGCTGTGTGCGTGTGTGCGTGTGTGCGTGTGTGCTGTGTGTCGTGTGTGTGTGCGTGTGCGTGTGTGCGTGTGCTGCGTGTGCGTGTGTGCGTGTGCGTGCGAGTGCGTGCGTGCGTTCGTGCGTGTGCGCGTGTGCGCGTGTGCGTGCGTGCGTGCCTGCGTGCGTGCGTGCGTGCGTGCGTGTGAGTGTGTGTTTGTGTGTGTTTGTGTGTGCGTGCGTGCGTGCGTGTGTGTGTGTGTCAATGTGTGTTGGATTGATGTATGTTAGTATCCACGATAACTCCAGAATCAAAAATTTCGTATTAAAGTTGCTTTTGTTTCTCCTGGAGTTAATTAGAATCTGTGGGAAATCCAGCGATGAAGAGGGGGGTTATTAGGGGAAGTTTTTTGTTTTTGAAACTGTTGCATATTTTAAAGATACAAAACTACCAGCATATAGATTTTAAAGATAAAACTAGTTATATTCTATTCAATGTTTAAGGTGGAATTTAAGTATTCGTTAAAACTGTTTCAATACCTGAATTACCAATAATTTTCTAAAAAAAAATATGTATACGTATTTAAATTTATATAACTATTCCTTTTAAAGATTGGTACTGCCTTAAACTATATTATCGATATTTTTATAGAAACGGTTGACTTTGGAATTTTGTTGCTAACTTGAACTGGAATCTAGATATCTATTGACTTCTATCTTAAGTAGAGGTTTAAACGACAATCTGACATAAGTTCTTATTGTTGTTATTGCAATGTTGCCAGTTTTCTTAATAAACCTACCACAAAAGCGGTTAAAGTATAGTATGGTATAGTGTAATTGGAAGGTAATTAACCATAGACCATAGACATATCTATGCCCTTTCGAAAGGCTTGGACGTGAAATACGTAAAACAAAATAATATTTAAAATACGTGTATAAAAATGCAAAAAACGAGATGTTTAAAAAATTGAAGAATTTTTGTCAAATACAATATCAATTAAATGCAATTAAATGTTACTAAAATGATGTGCAGATAATTTGCACCACAAGTTTCAAAAATTATGTTAAATTTATCAAAGTGTAGTAAACTTGTAAGTTGTAGAAATTTTTCAATTGATTTTCTCTAAATTTTTGGCTACAGCTTAAATAATTAAAAACTTGGCTACAGTAGCGGGCACTTCTAGAATTTTTTTTAAAGTTAGCATTTATATGTCTATTAACCTTTATCTGATATGAAGGTTTAGACGTCTTTCTAACATAGATTATTGTTGTTGCTTTACATTATTGCTATTGTCATTACGAACGTATTACAAAGGTTGCATAATAACCCTTAAAAGAACATTATTTCATTTCTTTTAATTTCCACTTTATAGGTTCGAAAGTCGTGTATTGTCTACATCAAATATTTTGCTTTTTATTTTCAATGGGAACGCGACAAATTGGGTTTGTTGTCTTTTTAACCGCCATGCAGATTTGGTGTTACTGCAAATGCAGAATCTTCACAATCTCCAGCTAAAGAATTCAATAGAAGCAAGGCCAAGTTTTGTGTTAGTTGTAATGTTAAAGGATCTTAGTTGAAGTAAGCAACTCGGAAGGTTTTATTAGCATGTAAAAAGATTGTGGATGAATCTCTTAGGTTTCGACTAACGGTATTCAATTCGGTGCTACCTAGAATGTATTGTTTGCTTAAGATTCATAAACCAAGTAATGCTATGCGACCCATTGTTTCTGGTATTAATTCACCTACTTATCTGAGGTCCAAACAGTTATCTAGTAAATTTCATAACCTCTCCTACCAACAGCCCAACTTCAGTGTGTCAAATTCGTATTTATTGATAAAATTAAAAACGTTGAACTTACAGAAAATAAAATTTTAGTCTTATTCGACGTTTGTTCACTGTTTCCGAGCACTCCAACAGATCAAACCTTAGTTTATTTATAAGATGTTTTAATACAAAACCATTTGGACGATAGAGAAGTAGAAGCTTTTCTTAAATTAACAGATTTGTGTATGAAACAAATCTTTTTCAAAATTAACCATCAATTTTTCCAACAAGAACATGGTACGACAATGGGCAATAGGTTATCTCCGTTTATAGCCAATCTATTCATGGGTAAATTTGAAACAGACTTAAAACGCGATTTGCCCTATTTTCCTAAAGTTTGGATTAGATACGTGGATGATGTGTTTGCCCTCCTTTGCAGAACTTTGTAGAAACTTTAAATTCTAAATTTCAGACAATAAAATTTACCTATGAGATAGAGGCAAATGACAGTCTCCCGTTCCTTGATACTCTGGTAAAAATAAATGGTAGTAAACTAGATATAGATATTTATCGTAAGGAAACTAGCACTAAACGATTCATAACCAATGACTCAAATCACTGTTGACAGCATAAACTCACGGCTTTTAACTTTTTTGTTCATAGATTGCTTAACTTTCCCCTTTCAGTTCAAAATTATAATAAAGAATTGCGCACTATTAAAGGAATTGCTGCATACAATGGGTTTTTAGATGAAGTGGTTATGAATATAGTTAGGAAACAAACACAAAGGATGAGGGTTAAGAACGTAACTACATTAGGTAACGCTAGAGAACAAATAGAAACAAAGTATGTAAAGTTACCAAACTATTCTGCTTATACAAAAGGTCTATCTAAAATCTCTTCCAAAATTATTTGAAAACAGTCACTACCTCTTTTAGGCAATCCAAAAGATAAAGTTGATAAGCAGGATGGGTCTGGAATTTATAAAATGAGTTGTAAAGATTGTGAACAAATATATGTGGGATAAACTAAACGACCTATCAAAATTCGCTTTAAAGAACATTTAGCTCATATAAAATACAAACGTTGGGATAAGTTCGTCGCAGCTCTACATATGTTTGACAAAAATCAAAAGGTATTATTTAGTCAAACATGTTAGTAATAAGCACGAACTTGATCGTTATAAAAGTTTTGAGATCTTCAAAAACAAACAAATTCTAATGAATAACGATGAACAAGGACCTTTAGGCTACTCAGAACACATTAAACTTTCATAACTTTCACTTTCACTTTCACCAGATAAGCAACGAAGCGTTACTCGCTGATGGTATACATGTTAGAAATTTATATTATTATAACATTAAGAAAAAAATAAATAAAAAGCAGTTTAGATACACATAAATACACTAAAAAAATCCAATGTAATCACACCACAATTGTGTCATAAATAAATTAGAATATAAGTTGTAATACCAAATGTGTGGCCCTTTAAAACTAATCATGCCGGTCTTTAAGTAAGTAAGCAAATAATAATGCTACACATACACAATTGCCTACAATTACAATAAATTACGTATAAAGAGAAATTAGTTCGCAGGCAAACGTTTCTACTTAAACAAACCGACTCAAAGGCACAAAAAAACTCATTAAAATAAAGCCTTACAAGGGTATGTACAAATAAATCATAACAACGTGACCGATACACAAGCTTGTGTGACTGCGTTAGAAAATACAGCGTCCCTTTGTCAGGTTATACATCCATCTATACAAGACAATAAAAACAGTGAACATAGAATTCGAGGAGCATTTTATGGTCATCTGGACCCGGGAGTGTGTAAATCAATCGGTATTATAACCGTGATTTATCCTTTACCCGTTTGCCCACGCCAGCTCTCTCTATATAAATATAATCAACAAACAATCATGCTAATTCGCCCAAGTAACTGAGGGAGGGAGCCCTGTACTGTCTGACGCTAGCCCTTTTATTTTAACAGATTTCAACTTAATGAGCCCGCGTGCGTATTGAGATACTTTTTATAAGGCGATGCTTGATTTTTAATACGTTATATAGGCTTGTCGAATCATTTGCTGTGAGCTTTAGTTTACATTAAAATACCTACTTACGTTTTGATTGGTCACAGACACTAATGGTTAACATACGCAGTTTAACTTCAAAATGGTGACTACTATTTATAGATTAATATTTGAAAAACACATTAAAACTAACACCCAAAAGAAAAAGACAAATTCGCTTTAGTTAGTTCAAAAGAAAAATATCTAAAGACAGACTGTTTACAATGAAGATATTTTAATCAAGCAATCAGATCCAACTTATTCAATCAAAACTCTCACTGTAACTGCCTTATTCACCGACTTCAACTAACTATGTCTATTATTTTAAAAAATAATTAAAAAACCAAGAAATTATTACGTGGGAACATTTTTGACATCCATTACTAAACGAAATCTTAATTTTAAAAATATGCATTCTTCCGTAGAATAACCAATAGCTAATATCAAATTTCAAAGTACCAAACAAAGATCACTTTGTATTCTGCGGTAGGTTCCGACGCAATTAATTATTACATTTATGAAGTTTTTACCACAAGAATGTACACACGGCAACTTTCAAAGATTCGTTCCGGTCCCCGGCAATAAAGCAGTGTCGATCGTACACCTGCTTGTTTCTACGTAACATGTGTTTTTCAGCCCTTGGCCACTATTAGTTACAAAAATTAAATATCCCGAAAACCATTATCAAGTTACGACTTAATATATAATAAAATATATCAAAACCCATTAATTAACTCTTCTAGCGCGGTAACAACTGCGATTTAAACATGTTTATTATAATAGTAAAATTTTCGTGCTCCGCTACCTGCAGACACTACCGAATCTAATATTCTCAACCAATAAAACTTTTGTTAATATAGCTTTACTAAAGGCCATTATTATTAAGACAAGGTAAAGTGGGTACGTTAGTTCCAATTGAGGTTTTTATAAAAGAACTTAAAAGAAAAAGAAAATAAAAGAAATTAAACATTAAGTGAATATACTACAGTATTAGAATTTAGTCCATTTACGAAAGCTTGCGATTACCTTCTTGCACATAATCGTGTGTTAAATACTATAAACATGTTGATTTTTATTCGACACAAATAAAAATTTCGTTGAAATAAATGTGTTTCAAAATTTAAATTAAATTTGAAACATTTTTTTTTGCCATAAAAAATATTTTTTTACATTCGACTTTAACTTGATCTTCACCGCTTATAACTCAATTTACTTCTCAAACGTAATAACTTAAACTGGAAGCGTTTATTTTTTAACGGTACATCACAAAAATCATTGGAATGGGAAAGGACAATAATTAACAAAATAATAACTCTGACTAAAACGCCTCTTTCGTTAAATTTTACATTCACAATAATTGCTGTACTTTTTGCCCGTTTTGGGAGTTAAGCAAGACCATTAACGTTTTGAGTATTTCATTTAATCACTGTAAAGATGTTGCATTATTTTAAATCTTAAACGGAAAGCTGAGCAGAACAGATTTAAATTGCATAACCTACTTTCCAATTCGGAAATCATTATGTATTCAACAAACGTGCTCTGTAGATGGACTAATTCAGGATTATTTTTTTAAGTTTCCCAATTACTTGTGTAACTTCTAGCTACAGTATTCAACAAAATTGAACAAATTTTAATTTAACATTTGGCTAAAGGAAAAAATTCATTAAGTTAGCTAAACAAATGTACATTAGCAGATTGACGAAAATCTATACATACATATTCTACACTTTATACCTTTACCTCTTTCAAATGTTCCTATTCTGAAACTGTTAAGAACTGCTGACTAAAACAACCTCAACTAATTTGCAATTCGGAGTGCTTTCTGTCTATTGTTTTTAAGACACCGCTTTGCATTTAAATACACGGTTAGAAAAGATAAGACAGGCATTATTTCCTCCTCAGTTTACTATTTTTCCTAACTCTATTGTTTATACTAAAAAAGGTTATACGGAACACAGGGCGGTTTATTACACAGTGCATTGTGTCCACAGGTGCTTTATGAATAAACAAAGTATAAGGCAATTTTCGGTTACCCATGTAGCTATAACTTCATTACAAAATTAACGAGTTTGAGATTACTTACTTACAAAGGAACAGAGGGAGACATGGTTGTTGATGATAGTATGCTTTGTTACACAAGATTTATAATGTTCACTTTCAAAAGTAAATTAACTTTATGTTTAAATATATATAAATAAAAGAATGGATAAAGCCTTAAATAATGTTATTTTGAGTTAGTAATTTAGGGACAACATATTCATTGCTGTAACACCGTTTTGAAATCTCCGATTATACATCAAACGCCGTTTCTCAACACATTCATATTTTAGGGTAAAGTTTCAAATTTTATTAATGTAGCTTTTCCGAGCGCTCGAAAAGTTAATGAGAGAATTTCTAAAGATACTCGCTGAATGCTGGAAATAAAAGCCGTACTGAAATTTTTTTTATTTTCATATTCATCTAATTGTATTATCATTAAAGTTTTAAAGAGTCAAGTAAGAACAGAAAATTACATTTCTTCATTCGTGTTTCATTACATATGCAATTAAAATTTTTACTACACGAGTATTTTCTTTCAAAAATGTACTGTAGCCACCAACCAGATGACATTTTATTATCAATTTAATTTAAAGCAATTATGTATGGCAGTTGCATTTACAAAATAATCTCGCCAAAATGAATTAAGTACAATTTATTTTGCGCTAACGGTTAAAAAACAATTTTTTCTTCAGACGTCAATAAAAGATGACATTTCAAACTTCACCTGACAACGTTAAAGTTTGACATTTTCACCGGCGGCTGCAAAAGTCTTTTGCATCCCCTCGCATTGTTTTCAACGAAACCTAGCAACGTCCACTGCTGCTTGCCAGAACATGCTAAGTAAATCTAACTATTCCTCATTTTCACAACCTAATTATTTTTCCTTATTCCACATTTAAGTGTAAAAAACGCCTGAAGAAAAAATAGTAGATTTTATGCGGAGTAAAGAGACTTTTTGTGGCTTATCTGTATTTGCCGGACTCACTACGTTCGTCAAACCTACAGATTCGCCACAAAAAGTGTCACCTTAGCACCTTATAAAATAATATACTATTATACACTGCAATATCGTTGCTGAAGTTATCGTCTAAACGATAACGTGCATTTAATCTACTCATTTATGTATCCGAATTGCTACGATGTTTTCAAATGTTAACTTTCATGTTTACAAACATTTCTAATTACTTAATTATATACGTACTACTTAGCACACAATAAAACATATTATACACGACTATAATAGTATATTATGAAATTAGTTTATAATGCAAGGGATTGTGGCAGGAATGCGATAATCCTGCATTATAAACGAATTTCATATGCTATTTTGTCGTCGAACTAGACACAATTTAAATAAAATAATAATTTCAGATCGTTACAATTAAAATATCATTTCACAGGAGTTCATGAACGGTCTTATTATAGTTGCCATAGTTTTGCATTATAAGTGTCATTTATTTGTTGTAAATAAACAAAGTTTGCAAAAATGGATCCAGACGTGTATGAAAAAATCCTTA
Organism: Vesta saturnalis; assembly: GCA_036346205.1. NCBI lineage: Eukaryota > Metazoa > Arthropoda > Insecta > Coleoptera > Lampyridae > Vesta > Vesta saturnalis. The sequence continues at coordinate 748,101 of JARFJB010002121.1, forward strand.
AAAAAGCAGAAGCTGAGTTGAGTCTCATACCTAAAAAGTCTGAAATCATTTATAAGAGTAGTAATGGGGCACCTTCCGCCGCCATCTTGGATTTTGACGTCACAAGACCGCCCACGCGGGGGACCGGATTTTCCACCCTTATTTTTACTCGCTTACGTGTAGGACGTGTTTTTTCACCCCTATTTTTACACGCCCACGTGTGAGACCGCATTTTCAACCCCTGCTGGAATTTTTATCCCTAATTATTTTTTTATATACCCTCGTGTGAGACCGTATCCTTTCTTTTCGAAGGCCCTTTTTAACACCTATTTTTACTCGTTTACGTATAGGACTTGTATTTTCACCTCTATTTTTACACACCCACGTGTGAGACCGCATCCTTTCTTTTCTTTTTCAACCCTAATTATTTTTATTCGCTTACATGAAGGACCGTATTACCCTTACTTTTATGGTTTCTTTTGGGGGTTAAACCTTATGGCTGTATGAAGGACCTTTTTGACAGGTAGGACTGTTTTGTGGTTGCTAACGTGAGGACTGGGGTGGCGGCTGGTCTTGGCTTGGCTTAGGGCTGTATTTAGGGCGTGGGGCTGATCTTGGATTGGCTTAGGGCTGTATTTAGAGGGGGGGCTGAACTGGGGCTGTATGTAGAGCTAGGGAGGGGTTGGAGCTTGGGGCTGGTATAGGGGTAGGATTGTTTTTCTGGTAATTATCTTCAGTCTTAATTAAGGTCCTTTTGGTTGTAACCCCTGGAGGTTAAGCAATCGTGCTCTTTTAAATTGTATCTTGTAAGACACGTTATCTCTCTCTCTTTCTCTCTCTCGGGCCTCGATCGTTTCTCCTTCATCCTCTTTTCTTACACTTCTCTCGTTTCTCTCGCTTATCTCGCTTCACACAACCACAAGCACAGGCACTCAATACTCAAACAAAATCATACAAACACGCAAACACACAAAACACGAAAACGAGTCAAGGCTAGGAGCTGGAATTAGCCCTCAAGGAGTTGGGGTTTATAAATAAAATAATTCTATTTTATCTGTTTTATTCTTTATATCCAAATGGAAGAGTATCAAAATTTTCTATTCTACGTCGTTTAGAGTAACTTATTCTATACTGCTTAGATTCCGGTCTACTTAACACATTATAACAACTATCTCTAACAATTTTTCTGTCATTATATACAAACAAAGAGTTTTTACTATTACTAAGTACCATCGCTTCAAGGTTTATAACACGTGAGTTCTTATAATTTAAGGTAATGCCTTTTACTTTACACACGGATTTAACTGTTTTATCACTGGTTGAAAACACATTATAACTATAGTTTTTAGGTCCGGCGCTAACAAATTCGCTTATATAACTGTCTGCACCGTATGCTTCCAGCTCGTCGGTCATATGGCCAAGGAAATCCCACATGCTGGGTTCCAGTCGCCGGGTTTTGCGACAAATATCACACTGTCTGTGTCGTAATACAGAACGCGGCGGTCTAGTTTCTTCAGGTAACTATATAGCTCTAAACGTGCATGAGCAGTCGTGTATGCGGCTATGGACACATTAATTGTTTTTTGTAATTCACCCTCTCCCTCCGGTCTATCCCAATTCACCATTACAACATTATCATTTATAGGTATTATAGACTGTACCTGAACCAATGGATCGGTAAACAATTTGAAAAAGTCCTTTGGTTCAGATACAATACTGCATTGGGTTAAATTCTCGCGCTGACCAAACTTACCCCAAAAAGAATTCAGCATAAGTTTGGCCAGGTACCTTAAACCAGGATTTTTCTTAATATTACTAGGGTCTAACCGAATCCCCTCTTTCTCATAATACTCTGTCACGTACTGCGTTTTCTCGATTTCTGACGTACAATGACTAGGCCACCCTGAACACTCCTGCTTAAGTTTCAGGAAATTATCTATGTATCCGCTAAATAACCCACCCTGTTTAGTTGCTCTGTCATACGTGGTTACCTCGTATTCCCAAACTTCGAAAACATCAAGGACTTTATAGTTTTTAGAGACAGCTTTACGCAGTTCGTCAGCTACAAATGTTCCAACGAAACTGCGCTCAGCTTCACTATGTCTACATTCCCCTTGATTTAGCTCAAGGCCACACGTCTTACACAACACAAATATCAGTTTGCAGTGCATTTTTAACGGTAAAACAGGATGGTAGAGATTAGAGGGTGGTAGTACTTGACATTTAACTAAACCCTCCACCGTGTCTAATGAAATGTTCTTACAATCTAACCCTACATGAATTTTTTGGATGACCTATAGGATATTTACAATATTTATTTACAAATGGGTATAATGAGCACACGTCGTAATACATTATTTTCTCAGTAATACCGTCACATTGATGATAAAGCTTACTAGCATTAGTGCGGCCTCCGTAAAATGCGTCACGTGGATTTAAGGGTTCGTCATCTTGATGACCTAGACTCTGAATGAACGCTTTTAATTCGTCGTTAACGAGTATTTGTTTTTTTAAAATCGCATTCGCGCATCTCCACAAGATTATACCCGCGCTCGCGTATAAATTGAGACCGCGCCACCGTGTTCTCATTCCGTGCAAGCATAGAGGTACTTACACCGAGTTTCGGATCCATGTTGGTCTGATTGGGGAAATATTCCTCGCAACCGTGCCAATAACAGCCAAGAAATTCAAAAACGGTATTTGACTCAGCACAATACCTATCGACCTTAACACCTTCAGGTGTTCAAAACTCGCGAGCTTTCCCTGCGTGTTGTATACTCACCTGCTGAGAATGTTCCACCCAACGTAACCATTGTATCGCGATTTTGGATTGATTGTCGGCACGTCTATAACCGCCTTTCGGAATGAGCCCTATAGTGTTTTCTTTGAGGAAACGTCTACGAAACATCTTGTTGCAAGCGCTAGCAATAGTGGTCGCCTCCTCGAACGGATCTACTTTATTTTGGGTCGTGAAGGTGGACCAGAAGCTAATGCAACCTTTAACGAGGATCTTAACGTCCATCAGGCGATATCTCTCAATCTCCTCACTCATCTTAAAAACATAATTACTCTGGGCCGTGTGCCAGTCTAAGAGTTTTTGTCGATCACCCGCTGAAATCTGATCTGATCTGCACAATAATATTCCAGTGCTGGCAATGGACCCTCGTAATTCTGGTTCACGGATGAGTTGAAATGATATGGGAAATAACCCTTGGACTCGGGGAAATTGAAGGTTTTTGGAAATGCCGAGAGCGGTGACGGAATGAAATTAAGGGAATCAATGAATCTAATATCGTCATATTGAATTGAAATTAATTTTAAACCGTTGCAGATGACATTAGGTCTCCACAGATTATTATTAGCTAGCATGCATCTAAGCACAAAACACCCATCGTACCCCTTCATGTTATGTGCGATGCATGTAACTTTAAATTTTCTTGCTCGCTCGGCAACATATGACAGAAATGATTGAACAGGATCGTCCCTGAAAATGTGCACTCTTTTACTACATACTGAGCACTGCTCATCTAAATTGTCAGCATGTTTGATACAGACAGAGCAAACATTCGCGGCCACGCATAGATTGGGCTCATGCAGAAACCTATCATTCGTTCCCTCACACACCTTCTCTTGCATACACTCCAAATCGTAAAAGATAAACATAGATGGTTTACCATTACCGCTGTCACGTCGAGCCTTGTTAACGGCCATGTAGCAAAGATGACCGATAGGTTTTTGACTCAGGCACGAGGAACAGTAGCTGTATCCACATCTATGCTTACCCTTTACTTCGTGGGTTTTAAGACAGTTTAAGCATCTACGCAATTTTTCGCATACTTTAGTGTCCTTATGATTTTTAAGACATTCACTACCATACAAAAATCTCCTGCAATCATTACAAACAATTTTCGGATTTTCAATAGAACAAGGTGGTTTCTGATGACACGCCGGGCACTGTTACATACATTTTACATGTCGTTTCTTGTCATTACAACGTTTTCTACATTGCTCGCAGTAATAACTGCAGGTAAATGCTGACGTGAGACTGGTAATTACGTTATAATGCTCATCCTCTAATATTAAATTTAAAACTACTCTAGCTGGTTCCCTAGGACTCTCAAAATAAACTGAATCACCTATACGCGAATTATAAACTACAATGGTATATGAATCTAAATGATTTTGAAATGCTGGAATATGTTCGTAACTACCGCCCTGACTAAGATCTACCCCGCTGTTCTGGCAAAGCTGTATAGCTCGTTCTTGAAGTAAGGGATAACCCAATACCATACCATAACGCATTGCATCGTTACTTCTAAATGCAATAGCTATAACTAGAGCCCGAGCTAAACAATTATTTTCGTTAATTGTTGATGGTACAACAACAATACCTTGTCTTTTGGATTTACAAAAGTCTGCAAATTTTAACCCCGTCAAGTTTTTGCGTCCATAGCCCACAGGCACAACCACTCTATCAACGTTTAAAACTAATAAGTCGCTAGAGAAAAAACTAGCGTTACTCTGCATTACCTTTTCCAGCAGCGACATTATCACTTTCACCGACAACTGGTCCACTCTTCTAAATGAAATACCTATTGGCTTGTCTGGGAAATTTGGATTTCTTAGCGTGATTCCAACACGATCTGAAGGAGCTGCATCCTTTACAATATATGAATACAATTCCTCAAATGCATTCTGTAAAAATGTGTATTAGATAAATTTTTAGTAAAATGGTATATTTTACCTGTAGCCACGTTAGGGGATTATCCTTGCACGTCACGTCATTGAAGTTAAACCGTAGCGTTTTACAGGTTGTATTGAATTTTTTAATAAATTTACTATTTGATTCACCAATTATATTAATAGGATTGAACCCTGAGGATGGTCCGGCCTATTGCTGGGAACCTGAGCCCGATTGGCTTTGCTGTAATGTACTCATTCAGTAAGTGATACAATAGAAAATTAGAAAAGACATACCGTTATCAGATCCTCCGCATCTGTAGTTTCCATAATCTCATCATCGTCAAACACATCATCCATATTTATTTGAGCAGGACTATAAAAATAATAATTAAAAACTTAAAAATAAAAAAAAACAAAATATATACTTACACTCCACCAACTCGTTGTACAGCCTCGGTAAAATTATTATAAACATCTATCGAGTCGATAGTGTCATTTTCGCACAACATTTTATAAGTGATGATATTGTATGCGTTTTTCAAACCCTCGTCGGTTAACGCGTCAGCACTGAATAACCTCAAAATTTGATTAACTGAGAAAGATTCCATAGCTATGCTCTTCAAAACAGAACTAAATTAACTAAACCCTGGTGCACGTTTTTATAGTATTTTACAGGGTCAAAGGTCAATTAAGCCATTAAAACTCACAAGGATAACTTCAAGGTAGTCTTCAAAACCTATGACTAACTAACTTCAAGGCCAACTTGTTTCTCATAGTTAACAATTTTCTCAAGGCTAACTTCAAGGCCAACTTGTTTTCTCAAGGCTAACAATTTTCTCAAGGTAAAATAAGTATGATATTTTATCTTCGAATGACCTGAACGTGAAGTCAGGTAATAACATAATTGTGCATACGAAGCAAAAATTGGCATTAAAAGAAATGTAATAATTTTAATTTTTATTTTAGCTAAGCGTTTGTTATTATTCATTATGGTATAAAACATTTATTGCTAAACTAGACCAGTCGTTTAAATTCATTGGAAAAAATAATTTTAATTAAAATGTACAAATACACGTCAACTTAAAAATCTAAGACCTTTTTATTTTCATCGTTTTTTTACAGAACAGTCTTTGATAGTAATCTTTAGATACACTTTTTTATTCCTTATATTTCCGGGTTTTAAATGGATATAATTAAAAAATACTGTTGTGTCAGGACTGATTCTCATAATTCTACAGTTAAATTTAAAAATGAGATATGTATATTTTAATCGTTTTTTAATATCAAATGATTATGATTAGAAGATATTTTTTGAATCAAAGTTTTAAATCTACGTTATATAACACAATATGTTAATAACGTCACTTCTAATGAGGAAAAACAAATTGTTAATTACTGTTAACAATTTTGTTGTTATATAACATTGTTTTAAAGGTTTTTAAACTATTAGAAGGTCAGTATCGATGTGACAAATAATATTTTTTTGTTAATGATAATATCAATTCTAATGAGGGAAAACAAATTGTTAATAAGTTTGGTTATTTCCAAAAACATACGTAGTAATTAGGCTTACGTTATTTATTAGCGATTTTAAAAATGAAGATAACAGAAAGGCCTGTTTTTTTTTTACATGGACCGTTTCTACAATCAACTATTAAAATTAATATACAAAGGCTGATCTATATACAATAATGTAATATAACATTTTGTATTTTAATAGTTGAAAGTGACTACATAGAATAATCGATAACAGAAAATCATTGTCTTGTACATATGAGATGGGTATGTTTGCGCTTAATTAAATTATGATTCAATTTAAAATATAAATAACAGCTTACTTAAAGTAACCCTATGTTTAACATCTAATAAGTCCAACGCATTTAACATAACATAAACTATATTAATATATACGTATTACATGATAACAGAATACGCATTGCCTTATTTTGTTTCATTAGCAATCATCTTATAGCATTGGAGTTTAGCATAAACAATATAGCTGGACAGTAACAAAAAAATGTGATTGAATTAGTCTTATAGATGACTAACTTTGTTTGTACGCTCATATTTTTGCTTATTCGATTTAAAAAAAAAAGCCAATCCTTTTTGAAAGTTTTTGACATGTATTCTGTGTGTTGTAAGAAATTTAAAATTGTTGTCAATCAGGGTACACAGATATTTGATGTATTTTTAAATTTTTGTATATGATTTCCCCTAATATTGATAGTGTGTACCAATGTGTTTTATTTCATTTTGTAGATACTGTGATCTTAACAGCGTAATCGATCATTATTTGAAAGCAACTTGCGTCTATGTACAATATAAATTACCCTTTGAAAACTGTTGTTTTATTTATTTATAATACCAAGACGATATTTGTTTATACATAATATAAACTATGTGTGTGTAGATCAGAACAACCCCTAATAATAAAACATTAATGACCTATTGGTCATCCTTGTTATATATCGTTAAAAAATATATATGTGTGCTGATTAGGTATTAAAGGTTTTTACATATGCAATATGAGTACTTTTACTTTCTAAAATTAAATTACGGGAAAACTTTAATAGCTATTATACGTGTAAACGTAAAACAGAAAGTTGTTTTTAGTGTTGCCATATGTTTAACAGAATTCAGTTGTTTGAGTACATGTAAATCATGCCTCTAAAATTTGTTTTCAATGCAGAATTAGCGAGTACGATTTAGTCTTTGTTTTTTATTTATTTAAATGTACATGTTTAATTACAGCTGATACAAGCATCATACCTTTTTTTAAAATAATAACTGCCTGGATACCTGGGATCTGTGTGTGTGATGATACTTCAACCCAATGCAGGTAAAACTACTATTTTTTAACATCGATAATAAAGCCTTAAAACCTGTTATTGTTTTATTACCGTCACCTATAACAATGCGAATGTAAGTTATGACCCACTTTATTGATTTGGCTGATTGATTGTTAATTGATTTGTTTGAGATTTATCTGGTTAATTACTTAATTGCTTTGTTTGCTTTGTTTTGGGAAAGAGTCACGTGTGAGATAGAGAAAGAGGGAGAGAAGGGTATGATCAGTTACCATTAAGCATGTTATTTTATTACCGTTACCTATATGAGTGTGGTTGTAAGTTATGATCCCCATTTTATTCATTTTGATTGGTTGATTGATTGAGCTTGATTTGTTTACATGTGTGTGAGTGAGAGAGAGGCCAGAGAGAGAGAGATAGCGTATCTTACAAGATACAATTTTTAAAAAGAGCACAATTGTCTAACCTCCAGGGTTACAACGAAAAGGACCTTAATACCATCAGAAATAACCCTAAGACCTAGCTACAGGTCCCGCCCCAAGACTAAACCCTAAGACTTATCCCTAGCTCCAGCCCCAGCCCTAAGCTCCAGCCCTAAATACAGTTCTAAGCCAAGACCAGCCCCCACCCCAATCCTCACGTTAGCAACCACAAAAAAGTCCTAGCTGTCAAAAGGTCCTTAATACAGCCCTAAGGTTTAACCCCCAAAAGAAATCATAAAAATAAGGGTAATACGGTCCTTCATGTAAGCGAGTAAAAATAATTAGGGTTGAAAAAGAAAAGAAAGGATGCGGTCTCACACGTGGGTGTGTAAAAATAGGGGTGAAAATACAAGTCCTATACGTAAGCGAGTAAAAATAGGTGTTAAAAAGGGCCTTCGAAAAGAAAGGATACGGTCTCACACGAGGGTATATAAAAAAATAATTAGGGATAAAAATTCCAGCAGGGGTTGAAAATGCGGTCTCACACGTGGGCGTGTAAAAATAGGGGTGAAAAAACACGTCCTACACGTAAGCGAGTAAAAATAAGGGTGGAAAATCCGGTCCCCCACGTGGGCGGTCTTGTGACGTCAAAATCCAAGATGGCGGCGGAAGGTGCCCCATTACTACTTATAAGAAAGACTTCGGCAGATTTATTGAGTGGATGCGCAAGAATAATACGGAAACTGTACAGAGAAAGTTTTGCTTGCGTATTTCTTTCATCAGATAAGTTCATTACATCATTTATTAAAGGTAATCATTCTTTGTAATTATTTTATTAGTCGATAAACTACAAATCGTCTTCATTATGTGCATGTATTCCAAATTAAAATGTATGTTACGTCTCAAAAAGGATGTGGACATCGTAGCAATTTTTTTTGCTACACTGTATGCCATTTTGGACTAGAAAAATCGATTCTCCTATCTTTTCTTCTAAAAAAAGGTATATCTTAGTGATGTCGCTAGGAGAAACCCTTTCCGAGAAAAACGCTTTTAAAACTCATGATGCATACACATTTTCGGAGGGTATTTTTTTGACAGGTTTATCAATAGGAATTTTTAATTGTTACTAAGTAACTTACTGGTTTACTTATGTACTTATCTGTCTCTTTGCGTTCATTGATAAAATTTTAACAAAAAATCCATAATTAAATACGATAGAATGCCTAGACATACAACATGTATACTTTTAATATTAATTTTTTTTCTTTTTCTTTTTTTAATGTTGGATTTTTCTCGGAAAGGGTTGCTCCTAGCGACTTCACTAAGATATACCTTTTTGTAGCAGAAAAGACAGGAGAATCGATTTTTTTAGTCCAAAATGGCATACAGTGTAGCACAAAAAGGTTGCAAAGATTTAAAGTGGTCGAAATGGTTGCCGCTGGCGCCCTCTAGAAACCACAACTAAATGGACCACAAATTTGAATTTGTCATCCCAAAAAAACCCCGTATACGAAATTTCATGAAACTATTTCGAAACAGTCGAAAGATATTGAAGAAAACGCGATTTTTTTTTTCAACTTTGACACCCTGTATCTCGGAAACGAAGCATTTCCGGACCCATGTACATATAAACTTTTTTGCTTAGAATGATGAGTTCTAGCACGCCTTTAATTTTGGCGGATTAGATAAGATTCACCCTGTGCATATATATATATATATATATATATATATATATATATATATATATATATATATATATATATATATATATATATATATATATATATATATATATATATACGAGATCACTTTCCGGCTGCCATTTTTTTATTTATTTATCGATTTAAATGAAACTTGGCAGGGTTGTTACTCTAACCAAATGTCATTTTTAGGAATTTTTGACAAGCATTTCCGACTTCCAGTTTCACCGGAAATGACCTTAACTTTGATTTTTAAATGACACCCCTGTATATTTTTGTTTTCGGATTCTGGAGGTCATTTTACGGCCGATTGCGTAATATTTAAATCGATTTTTTTCCAATGTAATTTTAAAATTGAATTTTATTTTCTCATCCAGAGTGCCATGACCATCTTAAAATCATTCTACATACTTAACTCACTTCCAGAAAAATGCAAACTCACTTTTATCTTTGTTAACTTTTTTACTAGAACGTTCTAAACTTTATTTTTACCGTAGCTCAAAAAAATTAAATGGAAGCATACCACTTTCATAAAACTACTAAATGCAGTATTTTAAAACGAATTTAATGACGTATAACACGTTTTGTCATTTTTACCCATTTTCGATTTAAAACATTTTTATTTTTATATTTACGTCTTACTCATTAATGAAATACACTTCCTATGTTACAGCACACCAGAGTTGCCATGAAAACAATAGGTGTCTAGGTTGCCATGGAAACACTATGGTAAATTTAAAAGTTTGACAGGTAATAATAAAGGTTGTTGTTTATTAACATAAATCTAATATTTTACTTAAAAATTAAATTAAAGTTTGTACTTAGTTTAATTATAAAATTAACAAAAATGTTTACCAAGAGCGAGCAGGTTGATATACTTATTATGTATGGACATTGTGCCAAAAATGCAGCGGAAACCGAACGAGTTTATCGGCAAGAATATCCTGAGCGTCTTCATCATCCTACAAGACAATACATTATCTACCTTATAAGAAAAATGCGCCAAGAACCAGATAATTTGCAACAACATTTTATTATTAATGAACAAACGGAAGAAAATGTAATAGCATATGTCATTCAAAACCCCACAGCATCCGCGAGGGAAATTGCCTTTGAATTAGACATTGGCGCAGAATCAGCAAGAAAGATCTTGAAGAAACATGGATACAAATCATTTAAGTACCCGCTTCACCAACATTTGTACGAGGGAGATTTTGTTAGAAGACTGGAATATTGCAACTGGTTCTTGGAACATAACGATGTCGATAATTGCCTAGCCAATTCTATTTTGTATTCTGACGAGTCGAGATTTACCAATAATGGAATGTTCAACCGGCAAAATACAAGATATTGGTCAACGATAAATGAACACCGAATGATGGAAGGTAATTTTCAAGAGATATTTGGAGTAAATGTATGGGCTGGAATAATTGGTACTCGTATTGTGGGACCGATTCTTTTCCAAGGGCATTTAAATGCAGAACGATATTTGGGTTTTTTACAACATGAAATTGAAAATTTTTTGGAGGAATTACCGTTGGAAATAAATAATCAGCACCTTTATTATCAACAAGATGGTGCGCCGGCTCACAACGCTATTGTTGTGAGAAATTACTTAGAAGAACGATTTAGAGAACATGTTATCTCTACCCGTGGACCGATCCGGTGGCCTCCTCGTTCGCCTGACCTTACACTCCTTGCCTTTTTTTTGTGGGGCCATATTAAGGAGATTGTTTACCGAACACCGCCAACAACACTTAACATCTTAGAAAACCGTATACGAGCGGCATTTGCTAGCATTACCCCCGACATGCTTAGGAATGTCGTAGAAAACAACGTTTTTTGTGTTAAGAAATGTCAACAGGTGGAAGGGCAGCACTTTGAAAATTCAATTGGTGGTTAAAAGGTCCAAAAGTTATAATCTAATACCTATTGTTAATGTTATATTATTGTTAATGTTATTAATTTTTTTTAATTATTTTTAATACTGTTTAAAATGATTACACTCTGTTTGTTTTAAAATAAATTTTGTTCAATCGTTGTCTGAAAAAATTGGGAAAATACGCAAAGCAATGCATTAAAATTGTGCTGCTTTAAAAACAACTCTCAGACGCGCCCATAATAGGGCAAAAATAAAGTTTAGAACGTTCTAGTAAAAAAGTTAACAAAGATAAAAGTGAGTTTGCATTTTTCTGGAAGTGAGTTAAGTATGTAGAATGATTTTAAGATGGTCATGGCGCTCTGGATGAGAAAATAAAATTCAATTTTAAAATTACATTTCGAAAAAAATCGATTTAAATATTACTCAATCGGCCGTAAAATGACCTCCAGAATCCGAAAAACAAAAAATATACAGGGAATGTCCTTTAAAAATCAAAAGTTAAGGCCATTTCCTGTGAAACCGGAAGTCGGAAATGCTTGTCAAAAATTCATAAAAATGACGTTTGGTTAGAGTAACAACCCTGCCAAATTTCATTTAAATCGATAGATAAATAAAAAAATCGCAGCCGGAAATTGATCTCGTGGGTATCCGGTATATATATTAAACCTTTTCGTGGTTGCGCAGAAGTTTATTGCGCATGCTGCGCCGTAACTTCTTGCGCAGGTGTATTGCGCTTAAGCTCTTCGTGCATTATTGGAGTTCATATGGGTTTCATTTCTACACTAGCTTGGCTTATTGGGTTCTCTGCTAGTGCGATGGATATTCATTTCGTAGAACTTCTGCCACAATCTTGGCAGACGGTGGAGCTGACAGAACTTTAAAACGGCATGGGGATTGGAAAAACGATGCTGTTGCCGAAGAGTACGTGGCAGACTCCATCGAAAACAAGAAAAAAACTGCCAAAAGCGTAGGATCTAGTAGCGTACAACAAATGAGTAACCGAGAAATATCTATATTAACATCTTCAAGAAGTTCAAGCGAATGCCTTCTTGAAACATCTGTAGGAATTTCAATTACCAGAAATTCCAATTGCACCATTAATATTAACATCAGTAAACAATAATTTCTGTAATATTACATTAATTACAGATCATACTCTAACTGTAGTATTAACATAAATAAATAATTTGTTGAATTTCTTTGTTTGTATTTCGTCGTCAAGACGACTTTATGGTACATTACAGCACACATGCTATAAAGTGACAAATTGTGAACGATTTTGACATTAATAATCAAGGCATTCTAATCCTAGCCAACGACAAAAGAAAATGAACGCCTCGCTAAAGATGGCAAAAATATCGCTTTATTGTCATATCTATAGGGTGTTTCAGTGATATTGGGTCAAACTTAAAGGGGTACTTCCTATCTTAAATATAAATTGAAAAAATAAATTTCAACTCAAAATGACTTTTCTTCTAAAATGTACAGGGTACCAAAGTTTAAAAAAAATTTACAGTTTTTGTTTATAACTCGTATAAATTTAAACCGATTTTGATGAAACTTGGCATGCACAATAAAAAAACAAAGATCTTTAATTTGGCTATATCTGTCTTCTAGTGGAGGAGATATTCGGGGTTGGCGCCTCTTTTCTCTCCTATCTGTTACACCACTGCATTTTTTTCAAATCTAAAAGTCTTTTTTAATTTTAAATGTAATTTAGAAACAGAAATGGCTCTTGAAAAATTTTGAGTAGAAGCTTATTTACAGAGATATTTTATATATCTTACATTCTTACATTAGAATTATTTAAAATAATGTATTTCAACAAAATCAGCCTATCATTGATAAAATCGCTAAGTAGTTTTTATAGCCATATTTATTCACTGTTGTCAAGACATTTTGGCTTGTTGTGCATCAGTTTCGTGTTTTTCGCGTTTTTTAATCATTATGGGAAGCTAAACATCAGCTAAACTAACAGATATACATTTTATTTATGGTGCTGCAAATGGGAACAGTAGAGAAGCAGCTCGTTTGTATCGACAGCATTCTCCTGATCGGTGGCATCCAGACTGTAAAGTTTTCCAATGCATTCGTACACGTTTAAGAGAGACTGGAGTTCTCAAGCGTCCTGCAGTTCCTGGACAAATGAGACTCAGGCGAACATTGCGTTTTGAAGAAGAGGTTTTAGAGTGTGTAGCAGAAAATACATCCGCCAGCACTCGTGCCGTGGCTCACGATATGGATGCTTCTTACATCGGTTTGGAGAGTTTTACAGGAAGACAGACAATATCCGTTTAAAAAGCAGAAAGTTCAATCGCTAGATCAAGCAGACTTTGCGCGTAGAACTGAATGCTGTCGCTAGTTTTTGGAGAGATCTGAAGTTATGCGTTCTTTTGCTTCGAATGTGATGTTTTCAAATTCAGTTAATGTCTGGGATGCGATCATTGAAAACATTTTGATTGGATCTTTTATTTTACATCCCAACGTTACCGTTCAAGTTTAGCTTGAATTAATAACAAACTCTCTTTTGGAGTTGCTGGAGGATATGCCCCTAGATATTCGGATTATGCGGATATTCCAGCACGATGGAGCACCGCCTCATTTTTCGGCCCAAGTCCGAAATTGTTTAAATAACTCCCCTCGCCTCCTAGGTCACCCGATTTAACCCGCATTGATTTTTTCCTTCGGGGACATGTGAAATGTAAAGTTTATGCCACTCCTGTTGATGATCGCGATGCCGCCTTCCATGAATTACGAGAATTACCAGGCATCTTCGGCAGAGTTCCCAATTCAATGTTAACACGATGTCAAGCCTGTATCGATGCGGAAGGGCGACAATTTGAACATTTGTTATAAAAATTAATAACTTTAGTTTTAGATACAGAATTAAATTTATTATTAAAAAATTATTTGAAATGCATTATTGTTTAAATAATTATTTTTTGAAATTATTTACAAAAATGTTTTTGTTCTTACCTTGTGTTTAATTTTTAATCTTTGGCCTACAATACAAAAATTATAACTGATCTTTTTTTCTAAATTGCAATGTCCATGGACAGTTTACAAAACGCAATACATCTAAAATATTTCTGTAAAACTGCTTATCAATTTTATCAACGATTGACTTATTTTGTTGAAATACATTATTTTAACAAAATAAAATTCAAATGTAAGACTGTCAAGTATCCAAAATATATCTGTAAATAAGCTTCTAATCAAAATTTTTCAAGAACCATTTCATTTTCTAAATTAAATTTAAAATTAAAAAGAATTTTAGATTTGAAAAAAATGCAGTGGCGTAAAAGATAGGGAGGGAAAAGTGACGCCAACCCTGAATATCTACGCCACTGGAAGACATCTACAAAACCTGAAATAGCCAAATTAAAAATCTTTATTTGTTTATTGTTCATGCCGAGTTTCATCAAAATTGGTGTAAATTTACACGAGTTATAACCAAAAACTGTTATATTTCTTTAAACTTTGACATCCTTTTTCTTCTAAACGAAACGTCATTTTGAGTTGAAATTTATTTTTCAACTTATATTTAAGCTTAACTACAACTTGCTTAGGTCAAATGGGATCGATTAAACCAAATATACCTAAGTACAAATGTACTTAGTACAGCTCTTTAAAGTGATAAAAAATACTTTTAACATTGGGTATATTTCAGAAATCACATGACGTATCAAGCTGAAAATTGGAACACATGCAATTCGGAGGAAGCTGAATATTCTCAGTTTATGAGCCATACTGCATATTATAGAGGGCGCGGCCGACAGATTTTTTTCGTATGTTTCTGTCATATTTTTCTTATGATCAACACTTTCGTTTCTGCTAGTAACTAATTTTACATTAAAAAGGTGTACTTATTTCATATCCACAAAATGTACCGTTTTCAAGAAAAACGCACCTAAACGTTTTAATGCGCCAAGTTAAAGCTTTTCACGAAATACGATTGTATCAAGTTACCACCTGTCACACTAATATTAATGCACTTTCTAATAAAAATTAAATTAAATTAAGTAGGTATTAGATTTTGTTGGCTATTTACAAAGATTTTGTCTAACACGGAAGAATGACTGAACATTATTTCTAATCTCATTTCCAGCATCTCGAATTTTTCTTAACAATTCCATTCTATTGCCGTTTGATTGTTTATAAACAAAGAATTTCATATGACTACCGAGTTGGTAGCGTAGTGGTGACACGACCTGCTTAGCATTCGGGAGGTAATGGGTTCGCTTCCCGTTACCGCCTACCTTGTATGAGGTTTTTTCAGGGGGTTCTCCTCATACACATGTAGCGGCATGGTCACTGCATATGTGCACACCATGTGCGGCTACTTAGGCGAATGCTGGGGTAGTATTTTGCCCCTCAGAACCCTAACACCGTTTCTTCCGATCCTATCCTACCCACACCCATCCTTAATCCGACCATGGATATATATGTAATGCATGCATGTATGCTGGGAATCCATGTTTGTGGCCGAAGGAACTCGGAAAGTTCGGTCAGCTCGCCCTCTCCCTTGGGGAGGGAATGAAATATGTGCTCTTTTCCTTTCATATGACACCATAAGAAAAAATCTAACAGATTGAGATATGGACTTCGCGGTGGCTAGGGATGAGCACCCCCATATCCAATCCATCATTGTCGAAAGTGGTTATTTAAATAGTTTTGCACATTTCCAGCATAATGAGTAGGAGCACTATCGTGCATAAATTGCTTTTAATGTTAAGCGAAACATCTTCTAGTAAGGTGGGCAAAGTATTTTCCAAATAAATATGATTCTGAATTCAACCCAGTAGGAAGTTCACAGGGTCCTACTAAAGAATGTCCAACAATTCCACACCATACGTTAATTAAAAATTCTGAAAGCGCTTCGTGCTAGCTACACGGGGATTGTGTTCACTCCATGTATGATAATTGCGGGTATTAATTAATTTTGTACCAGGACCGCAATACTGGTAATCAGGTAAATGCAATTCAACCGGAAGTTTATTGATTAGAGTGTAACAAAATTACTAATTGTTAAAGTATACACAACATAATAATGTTGTTTAAATAATGTGCCTCTGACTCAGTGGTAGATTGAGATAGGGAGAGTTCTAATAAATAATTAAATTAACCTACCTGAAATGCTAGTTGTTTCGATTCTGCTGGATTATTTTCAATTACTGGCAAAAATTGTTATCAAAAAATTATGAATAAAAATAATAAATTCTCGAGCGCCATGTTATCTTTGTCCAGGAAAATAACAAAACCCTAAATAATGAATACTAAAACATTTAATAGAAATAAAAAATAAATAACAAGTTACATAAGTTTATTTAATAAATGGTTGTTGAAAATGAGAAAAAGGTTAGAAGTCTTAAACTAAACTATATAAAAAAACTTTACCTTTTAGCTGTTCTGTTATAAACTGATACGGGTACTATGAAGCAGAATGGTTGATGTGAGGTGAATGTCTAGCTTAAGTATCCATTAAGAAATTTCCTTGAAATTTAAATCGCCAAATTTATTTGTAACAGGATATAGTTCTAGCGTTGTAAAGGTAACTCATGTAAAACTTGCCATTTAGAATAATAATAGATTAAGGTATACACTTATACGTGCCATTAAGATTAGTAAGTATACAAATTAAATACTTGAAAAATTGCATACTTTAAAAATTAAGTATTTAAAAGTGTAATTAACGTGTTTAATAAAATTAAAAGGTGGTAAAAAGGTGCCTAAAAAAACAAAGGCTTTAGCTTTAAATATTATGGGAAAAAAACAACTTACCACCAAAATATGATGGCCCACTAATATAAAAAATTAAGTAAAAATCATTTTTATTGCTGTTAACAGTCAGCATTAACTGAATTACAAAAAGCTTTCTCAATAACTCAAGCGTAAAAGTTTTCTTGCGTTGCGCTGTTACATAATATAAATCCAATTTTTTTAAGAGAGGGAATTAAAACTATTTATGTAATATTACACACAAAAGATTTGTTCTAGAAAATGCAATTTAAGTTGCCAGTTTTCAATTTTATATGAAAATAATTAAAAATTCCTCTAATTTTACGCCAAATAAATTAATGATCTTAGATTAATGTATTTATTAATACAACCACCAAAAAAGGTTGTTACAAGAGTATTCACTAAACCGCCACCACCTGCACTCTTTCGCTTCTTAACTAACATTGCTTACCTGAATAGATAAAACGGGGTATTCATAGCTAAATTGAGAAAAACAAATCATAGCTATTTCTTTATTTAGTAAATGCTATACATTAGATAACCAGGCCGATAATACAATATTTCCATTAAACATACAGTATTATGTGAACTAATATTATACTTGGCATTTATAACATCATCAATGACTTTATAAATATCATCATCACCACCACCGAATTCTTTCTCACAAAAACAATGGTAGTCAACAACTTATATGAACTTTTCATAAAAACACACCAGATTGTAAGATTCAAGAAATTCCAATCTATAGCTTATTATATCCGTAAAATTGAATAGTTCTTCTATACTATGTGAATTGAATGTGCCAGAACAGCAGTTGTAGTGTTCTATCATAACAGTTTTCAAAATTCTGTCATACCCTTTAATTAGTTCCCAATTGTAATAAATACCAAGATTGCTACATAGAAATTAATAATGTTCATCATAGATTATATCGTCATCCTCGCTTACATTTGACCAATCGATTTTATTTTCAATTTCTTGTGATCGGAAAAATTGTAATTCTACATATGAATGCCATCTTAGAAGCTCATTCCATTCCTTCATATCCAACACTACATTATAGCTTTGATCACAGTTACCACACCCCATACGCACTACTGGTGCAAGCTTGAGGTGCGTACTGTATCCAATTTCCATATGTTTTGCATGATGAGTATCGTTCGATAGTTTATAATAAATACAATCGATGCGTTCTTTAACTGTTTAAGTCTAATAAGATGCCCCTTAAACAATGATAAATTACTTTCGAGTTTCAACATATTTTCACTTGTCTCTAGATAAACTTTATTTTGTATTATATCTTGCAATAACTTAATATTAGTGTTAATTATACGGATGTGCTTTACAAATTCTTTTTTTGGTTTTCAAGAATGGGACACGTCTTGTTAAATTAACAATATCACTACTACTTGGTATAACCTTACTCATAGTTACCTTCAAAACTGTACCCAACAATTCAAAAATATAAAGCACACCCTGCCGATTATGCAGAAATAGACTTGTAGCAAATATTTTATTTATTATAACTGATAATTAAAAATTAATAATTTAAGTAACTATAGAAGTACTTTAGGTTTACAATTACAGTAATAATTCTAGTCATGTGTGCAATATACTGACTGGTATAATAATGATCTTTATTGGCTTATATAGTCATATAAACCCATATTCAAGGTCAAATATCACAAACTTATTATAACTTGTATTTGACTTTATGCAGCATACAGAAACTCGTATTATATGAAAATTAAATTTGATACTTTCACACGCTTTAATTCATTACCTTTAGATTGCGTTGCAATAGTATTCGCAAGAACTTCACTTCAGACAGATGCAAACATTGCACTTTGTTCGTTATTATTACTGGTCTTTACTGAGAATATCTATTAACACCTATCATTAATCTTGCTGATATTGCATGAAATACTTTGACACGCTTTAGTTCATTGCCTTTAGATTACGTTGCGATTGTATTCGCAAGAGTATCAGTTCAGACATTGCACTTTTTTTATTACCTTCAGTGGGCGTTCACTGGAAATATCTATTAACTTAACTTTGCTGACATCATATGAAATACTTTCTCATGCCTAGATTATGCTGCATTCATTACAGATCATCAACCTTCGCTTGCATAGGTCAATTCATTCTATTAATCACTTCCACTTGTTAGCAATTTTGATAACGTTAACAGATTTACATGTATATAGTGTTAAAGTTTTATGTGAATACCCATTAATTACCTAGTAGTCACGATGGCTTCAACATGCAAGAAAAATAAACTATCAATGAAAAAAAAGACAAATATTCTGCAAGATATTTTGGTGCAACCATGTTTTAGTTACCAGCCTGCAGAACCACTCCCGACACCTTCAAATGAAAACATTTCTGTCATATCTATCAGAGACAGTGAGTGGAGGGGATTTTCAGATATTTTGAAAAGTAAGTAGATGTAAATTAGATGAGTTTCATTTACTGATAATATTAAAATTAAACATTACTAATGTAATTTAACTTTCATATTACATCAATAACAACAGTTTGCATCAACAATGCAAATTACCAGTTTCAATTGAAATCATTGGATGAATGAAATATACTTCAATCACTGCATACAATGTTTTAAAAATCTAACTGCGTTCATTATCCTACGCAATTTGAAGCAGTAATTTCACAATTTATCTAAAATTGTAAATTTGGATCCAAGTCAAACTAAATTAAAAAGCAAGTCATTTTTAAGTGCTGTTTGTTGAAAATAATTGGCTTAGAAAACCATTTGATACATTTATACATGAAATGGATAAATTGCATGACGGACTTTATGAAATATTTAATTTTCTTTACAATTTGTTTTAGATGTTTATATTTTAAATTAGTATATTGTAATTAGATTGCATTTTGTTTTAGTAATATTTTATGAAATTGTAAATTGCCATAAGTAAAATCACTATGCGTTAATAAATAAATAATTTTTGAGAATTAGGTACTATTTATCAAATTTTACACAGTAAAGGACTTATTATTATTATTTTGAATTATACATTGTTTAATTTGTATTTCGAGTTTCATGAAAACACTGCATAGGTACATATAGTGAAACTTTATTTGCATTTGAAATTGTAGTATAGTTTTATTTGCGCTAAAACTTTAAATGATCTAGTTAGAAAAAAATGTACACTAACGACAATTTTGACTTATGTTTTAATATAATACATAACTCATTTAAACACTTGCAAAAATCCAAATATGTTTAAATGTTTTATTTTATCAATGAACATATCATTCATATAAAGTTAACATAGTACAGTTAAAAGTAATTTTAATTTGCGCTAAATAAAACTCCAAACTCTTCTTTTGCATTAAATCTAAAACTTTCGCTTCTATTTATGCAATACAAATAACACAATTGCATTCATACATTTGCAAATCCCGTTTCAAAATTGTAATGTCCATTGGTGACTATGATAAATATATAACGTTCGCAATCACACCTGCATACAATGTTTTCAAAGCAAACTAACTGCGTTCATTATCCTACAATTCTTGAAGCAGTAATATTCACTTTCCATCTAAAATTGTAAATTTGGAATCCTAATCAAACTAAATTAAAAAGCAAGTCATGTTTTAAGTGCTGTTTGTTGTTTTAAAATTGAATTGGTTAATTTAAGGACCATTTTGATACATTTATACATGAAATGGATAAATTGCATGCACGTGTTTCTTCTGAGCTTACGTAAGTACAAAAAGTTGTGTTTTAAGTGCTCTTTGTTATTTTAAAATGGAATTGGTTAATTTAAGAATCATTTTTTCATATTTTGAAAAATATATACATGAAATGGATAAATTGCCACTTATAAAACACAACTGCGTTGAAAAAAAATTTTTTTTGCTGAGAATTAGGAGCAAACTTTAAATTTTTACGAGCGCATCTTTTGTAGGACTTTATTTTTCTTTTTTTAATGTCCTTGTTTCTTGTTTCTAATGTTACAATTTTTAGTCATACTTAATTATTCACTATTGCATATCAGTGTACAACATTTATTTCATTTGAAGTTGAATACAAAATTTCATTTTACCATACATCACTTTACGTATAGTGTATTTTAAAATTAAAAGCTTTCCCTAACGTCACAATTTTGATTATTTTTTTACATATAAATACAATAACTCATTTAAACACTACGACATATAAATACCAAATATGTTTAAATGTTTTTTTATTTTCAAACTCGAAGCTGCCTCATTCTTCTATTAATTTCATACACCTCTAAATCTACTTTTAATTTTTTAATTTTGCGTATCAACACCTCCAACCTCTTCTTTTGCTCAACAATAGTTAATACTTGTTCTTTTCTTGCGCTTCTTATCTTGCATACTACCATTTTCGTCATTTCTGCTAATACAAGTGTACTTAATCGTGCGCACCCAAGGAAGCCTTTTATTATAAATCCACATCCTTCAAAACCGCTAACCTAGACAAAAATTTCTTCTTCTTTCCATGAACTTATTCTATTTTTATACTTCTAAGAAATGTGATACGATACCACTACAGGTCAATAATCTTTGACCTTGACCATTCTATTTTTAGACTTCTAAGAATTGCAATATGATAATGACATTGCAATTTCTATTTTTGGCGAGCTCCAAAAATTTAAATTTTCCAAAAGTTTGACCTTGAAGAGATCCAAAAGCTTACATTTCTCACCACCAGAAGGCGAGTGACCTTGAACTGGTCCAGAACCGGCCCCTAATCACCACTTTTGTGTTTAAACCCCGAATTTATCAAAAGGAAATACGGCACACTGTCACCTGCAATTTAATTTGCAAACGATGTACCATACAAAGTAATAAATTTTATACTTAATATAATTTTACATGATAAATTTTCATCAGGTAGCGAAGTTTACCAATATTTAAAATAGCTAGAACTAACGATTATTTACACCAAGCTCAACTACTCTCTTTTCCCTGAATAAGGAAAACCTAAGCGCGGAAATGACCCGTAATTCTACAAAAGGTTTCAAAGGCAACAAACAAAACAAAAAGGTCTAGATGATTTACAGAATCGGGACTCTAAATTTTTAATTAGTAATAAGAGCACCATAAACATCCTCAAATAACAGAAAAAGTTCTTCCAAAAAACTCTCTGATAACTTCCATTTTTACCCAACTATACTACATTTCTGATGGTAGATTTTGGCCACACGTGACAATATTGATCGAAAATACCGTTGCACATCCATTCCAAGATCTTATTAAACTAGCGACGAAAATACCGAGCAGCCAATACCGCACAAACACATAGTTACATACATACTTAACATGAACTGTCTTAATTCTTTAAAAAGGCAAAACACAGGTCGAATGTAATGGTATGTGTTGAAAATTTAGAGAAACGTCACATCTCCAAGAATATATGCAATATGGGTGATCAATCTTACCAAGTACACTATGTAGTAGATCTGAGGGTCACCCTGTTTAGACAATAAGTGAGTAATTATTGCATATTGGATATGGAATGCGATTCCTTTTCCAATTCAAAAAATGGCTTTTTCCCTAATGAAGTAATAATTCTGAGTTTATTATTATTAATATTGTTTCACGCTATGAGCCACAAGTTTAGAATATCTTATGATACCTACCTTTTGCAATCTATTATAATCGTGAATTTAATAATGAGGTCGATGTTGTAACACTTATAAATTTTATATCCTATAAATATATAAATGTATTACAGGATATTGTGGCTTATTTGAATTACCACGTTAAAAGTTCGAAAAATTCACACTAAAATAAATAGAACTAGTTGACGGCACTGGTTTTATTAGTTATCTTGAAATTAAACAAATTAACCTCACTTTTTGTATGGTTAACGATGGAATGAAATTTTACTTTA
The DNA here is from genome assembly GCA_036346205.1 of Vesta saturnalis. Lineage (NCBI taxonomy): Eukaryota > Metazoa > Arthropoda > Insecta > Coleoptera > Lampyridae > Vesta > Vesta saturnalis. The sequence goes on from JARFJB010002121.1 coordinate 771,209, forward strand.
TTAACAGAAGTTATTGTTCTAAAGTAATAATAAATCTAAATGTACTACAAACTGTTATTTAAAGGTGGTATATATTTTCAGTTCAACTTTCTGCTACATTTTATGACTTCGTGCTATTTAAATCAGCAGATTACCAGATGCATCCACAAAAATGGTGGTGGAATTAATACCACAAGTTAAAATAACCTAAATGTAATGATTATCTAGCTACATTACAATTAAAAATATGTTCAATGTCTTCTATAATAAATACTGAATATTGTTACCACCCCATTTATGAAATTATTTACATATTTAAAGTTAGTTTTATGTTAATTAATAAAACAAAAAGTTACATAACCAATGTATAATGAATAACTTTATAAGCAATTAATGCACCAAAAGTAGCTAGATGCTTATTTTCAAAGTAACCGAAGTCATAGTTGTATTATATTGTTCAATATCTGGTTTCAACTTTATACGTAAACATTGATGCAACATATTGCTAGATTAAATCATTTTCAAAGTTATTATCTAATAACTGATCCTTTACGTACTAAATAAACATGCCCTGAACTGCAACGGAAAGCTTATAATGCATTATTAAATATAATAAATTTCTCTTTAATATTTGAGAGACGATTGGCAAATTGTACAAACTATCATTAATTCACTGAATTATCAATCTATTAAATGTAGAATATATACAAATTTTGCACCATCCATAAACGGTATTTTCGATGTTAAAGTTTAAAAGTTTCTTCATATAACAATATCAATACATGTTTACCTACATGAACATTTTAAAACACCTAAAAATTGTGGTGGATGCTAGGATAATAGAACACATCTGCTTGAACTACCAATTAAGTGCTGTTACTACTACCAATAGAATAAACATGTGCTCTATATTTAAAACCACATTAAGAAGTGTATCCATTTTATAAAATAATCATAGCAATGAAATTGTAATATATAATAATGTTTTGTCATTGGACTTTCTGCCAAACAATACAATGAGGTTAACTCACTGAAATTAAACTACTTCAAGGTTACTAAATTAATAATTTTCCTTTAACTGTTATGTAATATATATATATATATATATATATATATATATATATATATTATTTAGTTGTCATGTTTTGTTATGAACGAATAAGTTCAAAGGTAAATATGTAATTAAAAATTATTATTAATTTTATTAAATGCATAAATAAAAGTTTACTGTCAGTAGGATTTGAACCTACGACCTGTACTTTCCTAAGTACCGCTAACCAACTGCGCTATCGAGATTCAAAATTTTGTCTTTATGTATGTAAAGTAATGTGAATTAAATATATATATATATATATATATATATATATATATATATATATATATATAATACAATGTGACCATTTAAGACCGCACCATATGGAGATTTTGTTTAACTTTGACTTTAGCATAGATCTGATTATCGCACCCATTTTTGCTTCAAATAAAACCAAAAATGAAGTATAGTAAGTTGGTTTTACAACCGACGTCATCTGTCAAAAATTACATTTTTAAGAAAAAAATTGAAAAAAACGCATAAATTGGCCGAATTTCGGAAAAGATTATTATAAAAAGTTGGCAATTTTGTGCTTTTAGACCTATGTACTGAATTTCAACGACCTAGTATGATTTTGAATTTTTGGCAGTTTTTTGATATTTTACCAATTATTTTTTATCTTGATTTGATGTAACCTACGTAAAATACTTTATCTAATGAAAACTCAACATGCCAAGTCTATTTAAGTTAAACACAAAATGGCTTTCAAGATTTCTTTTTAAATTATAAAAATTTATCCACCATCATGAGTCATGTTTGATGCAAAGTTCGTTTAACTTTTGTTTTGAAGCAAAAAAATATTTTTTGCTTTTCTAGTTACATAGAAAACTCAATTCAAATTTGGTGGGGTATGTTAAAACAAGAGTTTTCATAGCGTTGAATTAAAATTTTTAACAACGTAATGTTTCTTATTACAGACATAAATTTAACAATTTGCTGTTTTATCCCTTTTTTTTAATACTGCAGCTAAACGTATTTCTCAAAAGGATAAATTTAATTTATTATGATAAATAACACATTTTACATTCTAATCAGAATCTGCAATGGCAGTTACGTAATAATATATTTCAGTTAAAAACAAATGTTAAACGAACTTTGCACCAAACATGACTGACTTCTGATGATGGATGAAATTATATCATTTTTGAAAAAATAACAAAAAACATTCTGTTTTCGGCACAAATGGATTAGATATGCTAAGTTTTCATTAGATAAGGGATTTTACGTTGGTTACATAAAATCAAGATGAAAAACAATTGGTAAAAAGTCAAAAAACTGCCAAAAATAAAAAATCATAGTATGCCATTGAAATTTGACACAAAGATTTAAAATGACAAAATGAACAACTTCTTCTAATATATTTTTTCGAAATTCGGGCAATTTATCCGTTTTTTCCATTTTTTTTCTTAAAAATGTAATTTTTGACAGGAGACGTCGGTTGAAAAACCAACTTACTATAGTTCATTTTTGGTTTTATTTGAAGCAAAAATGGATACGATAATCAGATCTATGCTAAAGTCAAAGTTAAACAAAATCTCCATATGGTGCGGACTTAAATGGTCACACTGTATATATATATATATATATATATATATATATATATATATATATATATATATATATATATATATATATATATTACGTAACACTTCTAATTTTTATTACGTAACCGTCATATGTAATAGAGAATTTGCACATATAGTAGAGTTTCGTTATTCGTGTGTTACGTATAAAGTAGAAAAAATAAATCTTTGTTTCTTTCTTAAAATCATTTCTAATTTCTAACAATAAACGGCCGCACCCGTTATATGCACTATATTCCGTAAAACATTCAAAGCTATTATAAAAGGGCAATTTATAAAATATTCTTTTACAAACCAATTGTTAACCTCGAAAGATGTGCCAAATGTAAATCCTGTGGGTATCGTAAGAACGCCTACTAGAACACGTACATTTGAAGTATGGGTATAAGCAACATATATGTTATTTTGTTATTCCAAGATTGTTAAGAAGTAAGGTAACAGTTCACAAATATGAAAATATAAACTTTCACAATTTTCATTCATGATTAAAAATACCGTTTGGACAAAAAATTGTGTATTCATATTTATATTTTTCAGTCTTTTGCTACTGATTACAGTACTCATCGTCTATAAAGAACTAGACGTTAAACAACTAAGTTATCAAACAAATTTATAAAAATAATATGAAAACGCAAAAATAATCCTGCTACAAAAATTTGTATAAATTGAATGTTAACGTTAATTCACGATATTTTAATAAACAGTTGTCGTAATAAAGGTTACAGTGGTGTTAGTGTGGAGAATACAAGGGAGTTGCGACAGATAAAACACAATTTCAGTCAGAAGCTGAATAGGTATGTTGTAAGAGTCATAACCTACTCTAGCTTTTATCTAATTATTCATTAAACCCTAAACTAATTTAATTTTTTGGATTAAATGTTGAAAGATGAGACCTTTACTGGTAATAGATAACGAAGGCTTCAATCCATGTTTGCTTAAGCTTTTGCATGTTTTGAAATGCTCCTGCAAATATACATTTATTACAAGATGAATGCAAAGGTCTAAAAATATGTAAAAACGTCGGATGTGGGTAAATACCTCGCAACAAAATTTTGAAGAACTTGTTGCAAACTAGAGACGTCAATTACATTGTTTTGACATATATTATACAAAAATAAGGATTTGTAGGAATGGCCCTACCCTTTAAGGCTGATATACGTGTGAAACATTTAACAGCTAAAAAAAATTGCTTACCATACACCAAATTTATCCCGTTTATACTATAATACATCAACACGTCCTTAGCAGCAACGAAAGTAAATGATACATTCGTCAATGCATAAGGTATGGCAAGGAATTTTTAAATATATAATCTCTTTCGTATAACGTTTTGGTGTCAGATCTCCAGTAAGTTTGAAAACTCAAAACTAGGCTTACATAATTATTCACAAAGAAATGTGTAATAAATATCACGCGAATACATTGGACATTGAGAGTTACAGATTAATTTTGCATAAAACGAAGAATGTAACTTAATGCGTTTTTCTACATAGACACCAGTAAAGCATTGTGGTGGCGATTTTACGCAACACCCCCAAAACACGACAGCGGCGAGACACTGAGCTGAAGTCCCACTTTCGAAGTGTATTCCGAGGCAAATGAAATATCGAAGACTTACAGATACAGAAAAGATCGTCTCACAATGTAGAATGCCGCGAAACGCTCCTTTCTTTGTGAGGTACAAAATCCGTACTTCGCAAAAGAAAATACCTGACAACTCCGCTAACGGGTGGTGAATTTAGCCCACAAGATGCCCAAGCCAACACACAACATATACAACACACAACGTACAATGCACAAAGCACAACTCACAAAGCACAACGCATAAAGCACAACGCACAAAGCACAACGCACATGCCACACACACACACACACACACACACACACACACACACAAGACACGTTTTCATATAACTGTGGCCTCTGTGCATTGCATCTGATTATGGACTCAGTGGTGTGAGCTTCAAATTCGTACGAAGAAGTGCACTCTGAGTTACCCAATAAAACCATTTGTTTCGTACACACCAATAATAAATCAATTAAATTATTTGGCGTAAGACCCGATTGTGACCTTAGAGGCTACAATACAAATGTGTGTATGCGCGAGGCCATATTTAATGTTAACAGGATTAGTGTGTATACCTGAGGCTATAGTTTATATAGTATTTTAGTTAGTAGTATAGTGTAAGAGCAATGCATTTTACGATTGTATCTAGTATGCAAATCATTTCGCTGCATAACCACATGTGACTTGTAGAATTAGCATACTTTCAAATTATACATTCCATATTTAACTATTTTCTTATTTTGCTGACTTTAGTTAAAAAGCTCGCACACACACACACACACACACACACACACACACAAATACATTCAAACACACACAACACACACACACACACACACACCACACACACACACACACACACACACACACACACACACACACACACACACACACACACACACCCACACACACACACACACACACACACACACACATGCACAAGTACACACCTCATGGTCGATCTTGGCACAGTTTGGCCAAACGTTGTAAAATAAGCTAATAAGTCGATTGCGTAACCTTCTGGAATTAGAATTCACCATTTCTTTGGAATACAGCTCAAATATCTTCGGAAACAGAATTTCACTATAATTAAAAGATACCGTGGACCGTCTTTGCATGGTGGTTTTAGTTTTGTGAAAAATCACCCTGCTGTATAAACTACAGCTAATCTGTTTAGGTTCTTTTGACGAAACATAGAGCCGTAAGTTTCGATTGACTGCTATTGACCGACGGGAATGAACCACTTGCCAAGTTTTTTTATGTCTTATATCCCACAAATATTTTTTATCAATGCTTGGACCATCAGGAAGAAAGTTTGTCGTGTTTTGGGATGTCAAGAATCAGATTACGTAAATGGTGAAGCTTCGGATGATTCTAACTCGTTTACAATATAAGACATTGCCGTATGCCAGATTAAATGTTAAAGCAGGTGTCTGAATGACACCTAGTAACCTAATAATTCCGTGCGTGTTGCTAGTGTTAACAACAACACAGTTACAACCTATAACTAATAAATCACAGTAATCTGTGTTTTCTATCAAAAGCGCTACAATATTATATTTAACGAAGATCAGCGTCGGTGTCAGGTGACCGATATATTTAGAGTGGGGGTTTGCAACTAACAATATACGTTTTTCCGTATCAGTACTTCTGTGCAGTTTATATACAACCCTTTGACGTGGTTTGTAACTCAGTCCTCGTTCGTTCTCCAACGCGTCGTATTTTACTTCTATTAATGATACTGGAAAAGTTAGTAAGGGAAATAATATTAAGAACTTCCACAACAGCAGCAGATGTATCTGACATACCTGTCATTCCACAAACTTTCAACTTAAGTAACGACATACGCATTGGCTTGACAGGCTTGGTATTGGATCTATGATGTGAACGGAATTGGATTTTGTTATTCCAGCGTATCTAATCAATCAGATCCTTCTGTATCTTTTGTTTCGTCTAATAAGTTTTCTTCAAAAGTAACATTCCCGTTTTTGGTTTCTATGGATATAGAAACTCTGATATCGTCTTTAGATTCTCCTTCAGTCTTCCTTTCATTTTTTGTTTCGCTGAGGTCCACGGAAACAATAAATATTCCTCTCCTTCCGTTGGTCTATCAAAAATTCGCGCAATCACAATAACGGTAACAGTCACAGTCATGGCCACTGATACGCACACGGACACGGGAACGTGCGCAGACACAGCCACATGCACAGGCACAGGCACAGGCACACGCACAGACACAGGCACAGGCACAGGCAGACACAGGCACAAACACAGGCACAGACACAAGCACAGGCACAGGCACAGGCAAAGGCACAGGCACAAGCACAGGCACAGGTACAGGCACAGGCACAGGCACAGACACAGGCACATGCACAGGCACAGGCACAGGCACAGACACAGACACAGGCACAGGCACAGGCACAGGCACAGGCACAGGCACAGGCGCGGGTACAGGCACAGGTACAGGTACAGGCACAGGTACAAGCACAGGCATAGGCATAGGCACAGGCACAGGCACAGGCACAGGCATCAGGCACAGGCACAGGCACAGGCACAGGCACAGGCACAGGCACAGGCACAGGCACAGGCACAGGCATAGGCACAGGCACAGGCACACGCACGGGCACAGGCACAGACACAGACACAGACACAGGCACAGACACAGGCATAGGCACAGGGACAGGCACAGGCACAGACACAAGCGGGGGCACAGGCACAGGCACAGGCACAGGCACTGGCACAGGCACAAGCACAGGCAAAGTTACATGTACAGGCACACGTAGAGGCACAAATGAGTAGATGATTGAGCAAGTACAATATATTAATATCTTTCTCAAATTATCTTTTGTTAATGTTTATTTTATTTTAATATAAGATTGATTTAGATGAATTTCAATACATCATTTATAATCACAGGAAGTTAATATAAGCTAATTATATTTTTAAAGTATTATATATTTATGGCTAATTGTTTATCATGTTATTTTGGCAAATATTTGGAATTAAATCTCAGTAAAGTATTACTGATTATAGTGTTTAATTGTCAATGGTGGTAATGAATTTAGACTGCATTTGATCAATTTCAGTTTTTGTAATATTTTCCAATTAAGGTTAAGACTACATGAAGTGGAGTTATTGCTTTGGTATAAACCTTTAATAATTAGTAAAGCCTATAAAGCGGAGTTATATAATGCTTTTCGTCAACAACTAGTTCCCTAGTACAGCTATTGTACGTTTGGTTCGCAACATACTTTCAAACGCGAGAATTAATGAATTCATGCGTCATTCGAAATTGGAAAAGGATAATAGTAGGTATTATTAACTTCAACCCTTATTTCACTTGTTCATAGCTTCCATTTCATGATATCCCAACGATTAAAAATGTCTCGTCACTAGAGCGAAATAATTTACACATAACTAAGATTAGGTAAAAATAAGAAAATTAATATAAAAAAATTGTATGATCAATTTAGCCATATATATTTATCAAACTTTACTAACTTTTACGAAATATCGTGGGATAAAAGAGGCTAACAGAGGGTGAAAGCTATACTTCATACTCAAAACAGGAGCAAAAGGAGTAACGTTAGGCCTATGTGAAATAAGGTGTTCCAATTAAAGAGTTAATGAAAGACTATAGGAAAGTGCAATTAGGCCCATAAATATGGGTTGAAGAGGAATTGTGTGAGGTATGAAAGATTTAGTAAAGTATCGTAAGATTGTGTAAGAACACGTGTAGAGAAACAAGCTTGCTGTCTGTGTAAGGAAAAGTGTTTGTAAAAGATCACAATATTGAAAAAGTAGTGCAATGATTTCTAACAAAGGTTGTATGCATCAGAGGTTTATTCTGATAAAAAAAAACGCTTTTACTCTTTTATTTACTAGAAGAAAACGAATAATCCTACAAATAGGTAAATTACGTGCTGTTTTGAAAAAGTCCAGGATTTATGAAAGAATTATGAATTGAAACTAAGCAATTTATGATATCACCGCGACTTTAATCTGTTTGTGGAAAACCGTATTTGCATTGTTATGGTGATAGAGACAAGAGCATTGTGCTGGGATAGTTCAAGCATGTCAACAGGATACAGGATGATTAGTTCAAGGATAGAATTGTTGTAAACCTAAAAAATCGTGGTTGTATGGGGTGAGTAAAATATCGCACTAAAAGAGATAAGAGGTTTTAAGAATAAGCAGTTAACGGAAAGGGCAGGGAATTCTGGTTGAGGGTGTTTTAGAGATTGTAGCATGTACGACAGATACTATATTTCAACAAAATTTTGTTCAGTTCATTTTTAATATAGTACACACTACTTGTATTGTAACTGCATAAAAAATGTACTTAATTATACAAAATTAAATGCACACGTTCTATTTTAAATAAGCAATATAAATTGCTAGTTATCCAAATGTTAAAATTCTTTTTAACAGCTTTAAAGTTTCTAAAATTTCCAATATACAAAATATCGCCAGAGGGTTAAATAGAATGTTTGATATATGAATGTGTACAAAAACTTTAAATCAGTCTTTGGTTAAAGCTTACATATATCAAAATATTGATTTTGACAAA
>JARFJB010002121.1:782500-827500 GCA_036346205.1 Vesta saturnalis
CACACACACACACACACAGACATACACGGTCACACACACACGCGAGTGCACAAACACAGACACACGCACACGTGCATCTATTCACAATGACTATCAGGTTTTACCACGGCTTTATGTGCTCATTTTTGGAAGTTGCGGGAGATCTGTTAAATAGTCTGCTACCTCATTTTGTTGCACATAAAAATGGTTTAATACTTGAATAGCTTAAGTAACACAAGTGTCATTTAAAAGATAAAAATCTTTCGTACAAGATCTATTGAAAAGGGGGCCTGGTCAAATCGAGATCGATAGATGGAAGTAAAATATTAGTAGTGGGACGGGTGTCTTACTGGGCCCTAGTTCAACTAAAATCTGTTTTACTGAATGTGTACATTTTTTTATTCGCAATTATATTGTAATCGGTCAATTTCATGACATGACAATAGTTGGGAACTAGATTATTACTGAAACTAGTCGAGAATAATTATTGCATACCCCGAAAAGCATTACATGGCTGTGGCGAGGGTACCATAAACATCATGAACCTCACAACCATTACAGTTAATTACATTTTGTGTTATTATTTGATATTCTTTATTAATCAACGGAGGCACAACATATTTAAAAACTAACTAACTAAAAAAAAAAACCAATAAGAATCTTTCCTAACTGGTATGGAGTTATGAGGTCGCAACATTATTAGCTTTTTGACTTTGGCAGTTTATTGTTGATTTGATGGTTAAAATTAGATTTTTCAACAGTCATTGGTGTTTTGGAAAGGTTTTTGTTGATGTTAGCAAGGAATCAGGTAATGTGCTGCAATTTTGACTTTATTAATGATGTGTGAATTAACGACAATTTGGATGTCTCCATTAAGTAATTGCAATAGTTTCAGATTTGATATTTTGCTTGTTGGTTTTTATGAGTTAGGTTTTTGAAAAACGTTTAATTTTCTAATTTATTAATTATTAGCAATATTATCGAAATAAAGTCAAGAAATTTTACGCTTAGTCATAGTTATACTTCTATAATTAGCTCAAAGTTTATCACCTGGCTTTTACTACCATAACATGAGCAAATACCTACTGTAACATCAACTTCTGGTATAATGTGTGCTACGGCACAGCACTTGTAATAAAATACTGCTCCAGGAATGTACACATTTTGGTTTACCTACAAACTATATTTTAGAAACCTACCTCATAACATCATTATTTCTGTTTACCACTAGAATATCAATTCAAATAAGTAAATACAGAAACATGCATTTACATTTTCATTATATCGATTTCCGAAATATTAAGCTATTTAAAATTACAATTTAAATTTTATTTTAAAATTATAATAAAGTAAATCTGTAAAGCTTATTAAATAAAACGATTGCGCACAACTTTCATTTTACAACGAAGCCTTCAAACTCAAATTTATTTTACAGTTCATTATCATAAGTGTAAGGGATTCCATTATTGAACAGAAAATGAGAAGGTTCCACTGCTAGAACTTTTTTTTTTTAATTTCAATTTATTTTATTTACCCAATGTCGATCATCTTAGGACAGTCACAAGTTTATTAGAATTTTATTCATGAATACCAACAAGCTGACAAATTTTCAGTCTCCGAAATTTAATTACTAGCAAAAAATCACTGACAGCATTTAAAAGGCATTTAAATTGATTTTATATTACTCTAGTACTTATCTCTCTTCTTAAAGCTAAAGGATCTTTCCTTTTTGCGTTTTTATCAATTTGTTTTTCTAAGAAATTTCATTAGAAACCCACAATTTTACAATTTTTAATTAACGGTCTTAATATAAAATATATGTACGATCATGAATTAATTGTTCATTTAGATCTTACGTTATGTTTATTAAGTAGGTACATGTAATTAAAATTCTAATTGGAAATGAATATCAATTTAGATTTCCAAAAGACAATTCTAAATATACAACATAATAAATTGATCATTACACTAAAAAACGGACGAATATCGTGCCTTGAGGTAACCGAAATTTTACTGTATTCCAACGTAAGTTAAACGAAAATAATTAAACCTAAATTTTAACATTTTTGTGAAATAGCAACCCATATGTACAATGATTGATAAACGGTTTGGATTGTGCAGTTCAGTTTTTAATCACCAAACAAAATGTATTGTACGTTCATTTAGACAGTCAATCTTACCGACATAAACGATCACTAATTATGCCTTTTAATTTAAGTTAGCATCAAGATGTCTACTAACCCCTGTCTGTCATGCATGAAGTTTTAAACATCTGTTTGACATAGATTATTGTTCTTGGGTTTACAAAGTTGCCTATTTTCCTAATGAACTTCTTACAAAAGAGGTTGCATAATTATCCTAAAATAGTATATTGTAATACGAGTGTATAAGAAAGCCTTTTAAGCACGCATAACAAGTTTGAAGAAAACGAGTTTTCTTTAATGTTGTAAGTGCTTTAAAGGCGCTTATACACGAGTTTTATATACTATTTTTTAGTACGCATGAAACGATCGTTTCTTAGAATGATTACCATTTCCATTTTATTCCTTAATTTTTTTATCAGGTAGTCACATGAAAAATTTGTTTCGTTAGCATGGAGATTTTTTATAAGTCAGGAGAAACGTACATTAAGGAGTACGAAAAGTTGAAAGTTTGGATGAGTGAAAAAGACTCTACGACTGTACCTTTGATGCTAGCATATATGATAAAAACTGTAAAACTTAGTATATTATAAATTTTGAAGTTTATTAATGTCAGATTAATATTATTGTTTCCTAGTAAGCAAACTATAAAGCAAAAGCACGACGTGCTATAATTGTGAATTTACGCACGCTCCAGCGTATAATGGTCGTTTATAATACATGCGTACAAAGAAAATATTATTAAAATTATTTCATTTCTTTTAATTTCCATTTTGTAGATTGGAAGGTCGTGTGGTGTTCCACACCAGATATTTTTAGTATAACAAAGATTTCTGAAATTTTTTCGAAAATATCATTTTCGAAATATTTCCAAAAAACTCAATTTTGGAACCCATCCACAAATTTTTTATGAAATTCTGGTGCTAGATAGAAAATCAAATTTCTGATCGAAAAGTATTCTCGTAATTTTTTTGTAAAGTTAATCGTTTTTGAGTTATTTCCAAAAAAACGATTTTTTGAAATGGAAGTATTGATACAATTTACACCGGTTTATTTACATTTATTTCGATTTACATTAAAAAACTTTACAGAGAAAATTTAAGTAAAGTTAAATTTTATTTAAACAATACGTCCACACCCTTTTTTTCAAAATCAATCGTTATTCAGGTAATGAAAAAATTCGAACACTTCAATGGTGCCTTGGTTATCTTGTTGCCGTTAAACTACGGGTCAAATCAAAAAATATGCAGCTGCTTTATAAATATCTGATAAAAACCAAAAACTGACCCAAAATCTAATCAGCTCTAAACCAGATGAAAACAAGCTTACATACAAAATTCTAAGTACGTAGGTATTTTCGTTCCCGAATTATCGTGGATACTAACACACAGGAACTGGCACTCGCACAGGCACAGGAACAGGCACAGGCACAAGCACAGGCACAGGCACAGGCACAAGCACAGGCACAGACACAGACACAGGCACAGACACAGACACGGGCACAGGAACAGGTACAGACACAGGCACAGACACAGACACAGACACAGGCAGAGGCACAGGCTCAGGAACAGGCACAGGCCAAGGCACAGGCACAGGCACAGGCACAGACACAGGTACAGGCATAGGCACTGGCACAAGCACAGGCACAGGCACAGGCACAGGCACAGGCACAGGCACAGGCACAGGCACAGGCACAGGCACAGACAGAGCACAGGCGCAGGCACAGGCACAGGCACAGGCATAGGCACAGGCAGAGGCACAGGCACAGGCACAGGCACAGACACAGGCATAGGCACAGGCACAAGAACAGGCACAGGCACAGGCACAGGCACAGGCACAGGCACAGGCACAGGCACAGGCACAGCACAGGCACAGACAGGCACAGCAGCAAGGCACAGGCAGAGGCACAGGCACAGTCACAGACACAGGCACAGACACAGACACAGGCACAGGCACAGGCACAGGCTACAGGCACAGGCACAGGCACAGCACAGCACAGGTACAGGCCCAGGCACTTGCACAGGCACAAGGACAGAACAGGCACAGGCAGACATAGGCCAGGCACAGACACAGACACAGGCACAGGCACAGGCACAGGCACAGACACAGACACAGACACAGACACAGACAGGCACAGAACAGGCACAGGCACAGGCAGACACACAGGCACTAGGCAGCACAGGCACAGGCACAGGAACAGGCACAGGTACAGACACGGACACAGGCACAAGCACAGACACAGGCACAGGCGCAGCAGACACAGGCAGCACAGGCACAGGCACAGGCACAGGCACAGAACAGGCACAGGTACAGGCACAGGCACAGGCACAGGCGCAGGCACAGGCTCGGGAACAGGCACAGGCAGAGGCACAGGCTCAGGCACAGGCACAAGCACAGGCACAGGCACAGGCACAGGCACAGGCACAGGAACAGGAACAGGCACAGGTACAGGCACAGGCACAGACACGGGCACAAGCACAGGCACAGGTACAGGCGCAGGCAGAGACACAAGCACAGGCACATGCAGAGGCACGGGCTCAGACACCGGCACGGGCACATGCACAGGTACAGGTACAGGCACAGGCACATGCACAGGTACAGGCACAGGCACATACACAGGCACAGGCACAGGTACAGGCACAGGCACAGGCACAGGCACATGCAGGGGCACAGGCTCAGACACCGGCACAGGCACATGCACAGGTACAGGCACAGGCACAGACACAGACACAGGCACAGGCACAGGTATAGGAACAGGCACAGGCACCGGCACAGGCGCAGGCAGCGACACAGGCTCAGCCACAGGCACAGGCACAGACACAGGCACAGACGCACAGGCACAGACACAGGCACAGGCACAGGAACAGGCACATGTACAGGCAAAGGTACAGGCATAGACACGGGCACAAGCACAGGCACAGGTACAGGCACAGGCACGGGCACAGGCACAGGCACAGGCTCGGGAACAGGCGCAGGCAGAGAAACAGGCACAGGCACAGGCACAGGCACTGGTACAGACACAGGCACAGGCACAGGCACAGGCACAGGCACAGGCATAGGCACAGGCACAGGAACAGGCATAGGTACAGGCACTAGCACAGGCGCAGGCAGAGACACAGACTCAGGCACAGGTACAGGCACAGACACAGTCACAGGCACAAGCACAGGCACATGCAGAGGCACAGGCTCAGGCACCGGCACAGGCACATGCACAGGTGCAGGCACAGGCACAGGCACAGGAACAGGCACAGGCACAGGAACGGGCACTGCACAGGCACATGCACATGTACAGGCACAAACACAGGTACAGGTACAGGTACGAAGACGGGCACGGACAGGAACAGACACAGACACAGACACAGACACAGACACAGACACAGACACAGACACAGGCACAGACACAGACGCAGACATAGCCACAGGAACAGGCACAGGCACAGGCACAGGCACAGTCACAGGCACATGCCCAGGAACAGACACAGGCATAGACACAGGCAAAGGCACAGGCACAGGCTCGGGAACAGGCGCAGGCAGAGACACAGGCTCAGGCACAGGCACAGACACAGGCACAGACACAGGCACAGACACAGACACAGGCACAGGCACAGGCACAGGCACAGGCACAGGCACAGGCACAGGCACAGGCACAGGCATAGCACAGGCAGAGCCACAGGCTCAGGCACAGATACAGACAAAGACACAGACACAGACACAGACACAGACACAGACACAGACACAGACACAGACACAGACACAGACACAGACACAGACACAGACACAGACACAGACACAGCCACAGGCACAGGCACAGGCACAGGCACAGGCACAGGCATAGGCACAGGCAGAGCCACAGGCTCAGGCACAGATACAGACAAAGACACAGACACAGACACAGGCACAGACACAGACACAGACACAGACACAGACACAGACACAGACACAGACACAGACACAGACACAACAAGACACAGCACACAGACACAGACACACACAGACACAGACACAGACACAGACACAGACACAGACACAGACACAGACACAGACACAGACACAGACACAGATGCAGACACAGACACAGACACAGACATAGACACAGACAGACACAGACACAGACACAGACACATACACAGACACAGGCACAGACACAGATACAGACACAGACACAGACACAGACAGACACAGACTCAGACACAGACACAGACACAGACGCAGACACAGACACAGACACAGACACAGACACAGAGCCATAGACACAGACACAGACACAGACACAGACACAGACACAGACACAGACACAGACATATCCCCAGGCACAGGCACAGGCACAGTCACAGGCACATGCCCAGGAACAGACACAGGCATAGACACAGGCAAAGGCACAGCAGGCACAGGCACAGGCACAGGCACAGGCACTGGAACAGTCGCAGGCAGAGACACAGGCTCAAGCAAAGCACAGGCACAGGCACAGACACAGGCACAGGCACAGGCACAGGCACAGACACAGTCACAGGCACTGGCACAGGCACAGGCCCAGGCATAATCACAAGCAGAGCGACAAGCTCAGGCACAGATACAGACAACGTCACAGACACAGACACAGACACAGACACAGACACAGACACAGACACAGACACAGACACAGACACAGACACAGACACAGACACAGAACAGACACAGACACAGACAAGACACAGACACAGACACAGACACAGACACAGACACAGACACAGACACAGACACAGACACAGACACAGACACAACACAGACACAGACACAGACAGCAGACACAGACACGACACAGACACAGACACAGACAGACAGACACAGACACAGACACAGACACAGACGACAGACACAGACACAGACACAGACACAGACACAGACACAGACACAGACACAGACACAGACACAGACACAGATACAGACACAGACACAGATACAGGCACAGACACAGACACAGACACAGACACAGACACAGACACAGACACAGACACAGACACAGACACAGACACAGACAGACACAGACACAGACACAGACACGACAGCACGACACAGACACAGACACAGACACAGAACAGACACAGACACAGACACAGACAGACACAGCACAGACACAGACACAGACACAGACACAGACACAGACACAGACACAGACACAGACAGACACAGACACACAGACAGACACAGACACAGACACAGACACAGACACAGACACAGACACAGACACAGACACAGACACAGACACAGACACAGACACAAAGACACAGACACAGACAGACAGACACAGACACAGACACAGACACAGCACAGACAGACACAGACACAGCACACAGACCACAGCACAGACAACAGACACAGACACAGACAGACAGACACAGACGACACAGACACAGACACAGACACAGACACAGACACAGCACAGACACAGACACAGACACAGACACAGACACAAGACAGCAGACACAGACACAGCACAGACAGACACAGACACAGACACAGACACAACAGACAGACACAGACACAGACACAGACACAGACACAGGCACAGGACAGAGCACAGACAGCAGACACAGACACAGACAGACAGCACAGACAGAGCACAGACACAGACACAGCACACGACAGACACAGACGACAGACACAGACACAGCACACAACAGACACAGACACAGCACAGCACAGACACAGACAGCACAGCACAGACACAGACGACAGGCACAGACAGCAGACACAGACACAGACACAGACACAGCACAGACACAGCACACAGACACAGACAGACACAGACACAGACACAGACACAGACACAGACACAGCACAGACACAGACACAGACACACAGACACAGCACAGACACAGACACAGACACAGACACAGACACAGACACAGACACAGACAGGCACAGGCACAGACAGGCGCAGAGCACAGAGACAGCACAGCACAGAACAGACAGGCACAGCACAGAGCACAGGCACAGACACAGACACAGACACAGGCACAGACACAGACACAGGACAGCAGACACAGACACAGGCACAGGACAGGCACAGACAGCAGACACAGCACAGACACAGACACAGCACAGACACAGCACAGACACAGACACAGCACACAGACACAGACACAGACACAGACACAGACACAGACAGACACAGACACAGACACAGACACAGCACAGACACAGACACAGACACAGACACAGACACAGACAGACACAGACACACAGACAGACAGACACAGACACAGACACAGACACAGACACAGACACAGACGACAGACACAGACACAGACACGACACAGACACAGACACAGACACAGACAAGACACAGACACAGACACAGACACAGACACAGACACAGACACAGACACACAGCACAGACACAGACACAGACACAGACACAGACACAGACACAGACACAGACACAGACACAGACACAGCAACACAGACACAGACAGACAGACACAGACACAGACACAGACACAGACACAGACACAGACACAGACACAGACACAGACACAGACACAGACACAGACACAGACACAACAGACACAGACACAGACAGACAGCAGAAGCACAGCAGACAGCAGACACAGACGACAGACACAGACACAGGCACAGCAGCACAGACACAGACGACAGACACAGACACAGACACAGACACAGACACAGCACAGGCACAGACAGCACAGACACAGCACACAGACACAGACACAGAGCACAGACAAGCACAGACACAGACACAGCACAGACACAGACACAGCACACAGACACAGGCACAGACACAGACACAGACACAGACAGCAGCACAGACACAGAACAGACACGACACAGAGCACAGACACAGACACAGACACAGACACAGACACAGACACACAGACACAGACACAGACACAGACACAGCAACACAGACACACAGACACAGACAGACACACAGACACAGACAGACAGGCACAGGCACAGGCACAGGCACAGTAGGACAGCAGGCAGCACAGGCTCAGGCACAGGCACAGGCATAGGTACAGGTACAGGCACAGGCACAGGAACAGGCACAGGTACAGGCACTGGCGCAGACACGGGCACACGCACAGGCACAGACACAGGCACAGGCGCAGGCAGAGACACAGGCTCAGGCACAGGCACAAGCACAGGCACAGGCACAGACACAGTCACAGGCACAAGCACAGGCACAGACACAGGCACAAGCACAGGCACATGCAGAGGCACAAGCTCAGGCACCGGCACAGGCACATGCACAGGTACAGGCACAGACACAGGCACAGGCACAGCCAGACACAGGCACAGGCACAGGCACAGGCACAGGAACAGGCACTGCACAGGCACATGCACATGTACAGGCACAAACACAGGTACAGGTACAGGCACAGGAACAGTCACAGACACAAGCACAGGCACAGGCACAGGTACGGACAAGGGCACGGACAGGAACAGACACAGACACAGACACAGACACAGACACAGACACAGACGCAGACATAGCCACAGGAACAGGCACAGGCACAGGCACAGTCACAGGCACATGCCCAGGAACCGACACAGGCATAGACACAGGCAAAGGCACAGGCACAGGCACAGACACAGGCACGGGAACAGGCGCAGGCAGAGACACAGGCTCAGGCACAGGCACAGGCACAGACACAGGTACAGGTACAGGCACAGGCACAGGCACAGGCACAGGCACAGGCACAGGCACAGGAACAGACACAGGCACAGGCGTAGGCACAGGCAGAGCCACAGGCTCAGGCACAGATACAGACAAATACACAGACACAGACATAGACACAGACACAGACACAGACACAGACACAGACACAGACACAGACACAGACACAAACACAGACACAAACACAGACACAGACACAGACACAGACACAGACACAGCACAGGCACAGCAGATACAGAGACACAGACACAGACACAGAACAGACACAAACACAGACACAGACACAGACACAGACACAGACAGATGCAGACACAGACACAGAACAGATAGACAGACACAGACACAGACACAGACACAGACACAGCACATACACAGACACAGGCACAGACAGACACAGACACAGACACAGACACAGACACAGACACAACAGCACAGAACAGACACAGACACAGACACAGCACAGACACAGACATAGCACAGGCAGGCACAGTCACAGGCACAGCCCAGGACAGACACAGGTAAGCACAGGCACAGGCACAGGCACAGGCACAGGCACACAGGCAGGCAGAGCACAGGCAACAGCACAGGCACAGCACAGGCACAGGACAGGCACAGGACAGCAGCACACAGGCACAGGCACACACACAGACAAAGACACAGACACACACAGACACAGAACAGACAGACACAGACACAGACACAGACACAGCACAGACACAAACACAGACACAAACACAGACACAGACACAGACACAGACAGACACAGACACAGACACAGACACAGACACAGACACAGACACAACACAGACACAGACACAACACAGACACAGGCACAGACACAGACACAGAACAGACACAGACACAGACACAGACAGACACAGACACAGACACAGACACAGACACAGACACAGACAAGACACAGCACAGCACAGACACACACAGCCCAGGAACAGACACAGGCATAGACACAGGCAAAGGCACAGGACACAGGCACAGACAACAGGCGACAAGACACAGGCCAAGACAGGCACAGGCACAGACACAGACACAGGAACAGGCACAGGCACAGACACAGAACAGCACAGGCACAGGCACAGGCACAGGCAACAGCACAGCAGCACAGGCCAGGCACAGAACAAGACACAGACACAGACACAGACACGGCACAGACACAAGACACAGAGAACAGACACAGACACAGACAGACACAGACACAGACACAGACACACAGACACAGACAACACAGACACAGACACAGACACAGACACAGACACAGACACACACAGACACAGAACAGACACAGACAGACAAGACACAGACACAGACACAGACAGACACAGACACAGACACAGACACGACAGACACAGACACAGACACAGACACAGACACAGACACAGACACAGACACAGACACAGACAAGACACAGACACAGACACAGACACAGACACAGACACAGACACATACACAGACACAGACACAGCACAACAGACACAGACACAGACACAGACACAGACACAGACACAGACAGACACAGACACAGACACAGACACAGACAAAGACACAGACATAGACACAGACACAGACACAGACAGACAGAGACACAGACACAGACACAGACACAGACACAGACAGAGACACAGACACAGACACAGACACAGACACAGACACAGACACAGACACAGACACAGACACAGACACAGACACAGACACAGACACAGACACGGACACAGACACAGACATAGACACAGACACAGACACAGACACAGACAAGACAGACACAGACACAGACACAGACACAGACACAGACACAGACACAGACACAGACACAGACACAGACACAGACACAGACACAGACACAGACAGACACAGACACAGACACAGACACAGATACAGACACAGACACAGACACAGACACAGACACAGACACAGACACAGACACAGACACAGACACAGACACAGACACAGACAGACACAGACACAGACACAGGCACAGGCACAGACACAGACACATACACAGACACAGACACAGACACAGACACAGACACAGACACAGACACAGACACAGACACAGGCACAGACAGAGACATACACAGATACAGACACAGACACAGACACAGACACAGACACAGACACAGACACAGACACAGACACAGACACAGACACAGACACAGACCCAGACACAGACACAGACACAGACACAGACACAGACACAGACACAGACACAGACACAGACACAGACACAGACACAGACACAGACACAGACACAGACACAGACACAGACACAGACACAGACACAGACACATGCACAGACACAGACACAGACACGGACACGGACACGGATACAGACACACACACACAGACACAGACAGACACATACACAGACACAGACACAGACACAGACACAGACACAAACACAGACACAGACACAGACACAGACACAGACACAGACACAGACACAGACACAGACACAGACACAGACACAGACACAGACACAGACACAGACAGACACATACACAGACACAGACACAGACACAGAGACAGACACAGACACAGACACAGACGCCGACACAGACACAGACACAGACACAGACACAGACACAGGCACAGACACAGACACAGACACAGACACAGACATAGACACAGACACAGACACAGACACAGACACAGACACAGACACAGACAGAGACACAGACCCCGACACAGACACAGACACAGACACAGACACAGACAGCCACACACACGTAGACATGCAAATATGATGGCCGATCTTGGCCAAAAATTATAAAATGAGCTAGTACGTGGATATAGCGATAGTGATTGCATAACCTTCCATACCTACATATGTATTTGTAGGTTGGAAGGTAAAAACGGAAATATCGTTATATGAACTATATGCGTGAAACTATTGGTTTTGAAGATATCAGTGCTAACAAAGTTTATTTATACCGTAGGTGAAATTAGTATTTATACCAAGGTCGGCTTTGGTCGTTGTTATTTGGATTTAATTTGTGTTTACGGAGAATGCAATCGAATATTACAAAGAACAATTCGCACTTTCATTGAGCGATATCCTAAGCGAACAAAACCTAAACGGGATAGCCATGCTAGAACATTAAGTAATTATGTCAGTTTACACCTTTCAGGATTAATTTAGTTCAAAATCTATTGCATGCAAGTTTTGCAACCATAGTGAATTTTTGCGAGACAATATTGGTGAGAATGCAAGAAGACGAAGAACAAAATCATTGGGGTAGATGAATCGAAGTTTAAGTTAAATGGGATGTACAACTGGCACGATAGCCAGTTGGATTGGAATAATCGAAATCAACGTGAGGTTAGAGTTTCAATGATTTTTGTGCCGTAAGGAAGTCATCCAATTTTAGATGTGCATATTGAGGATCGCATCCTACTAGGTAGGTTATATTTTTATTGCTCATCTATCAACTAAGGAGTTACATGGAGCGAGTAAGAAATGCATTCCGGTCATTATCAGATCCACTTAGGATGCATTCGGCGTAGGATAAACAGAATATGACTATAGTCGGAGAACAATTGCGATTTAATACTGCGGCCTTGATTTTGAAATTTTGAGAAAACTTTAAAAGCACGAAAGAATCATAAGGAAGCACTTAAGTCATAATTTGATCGCTGAATTTTTTTTGCTAGCGTGATGTTAGAACAAACTGCAATTTAGTGTTGAGACCTTAGCTTTGAAACTTTGAGAACAATTTTGTAAGCACTAAATATCTTTATGAAAGCACTAACCAAATTTGTAAGTTGTAATTTGATCGGTGAAAACCTTTTGCTAGAGTGAAGTTACGGAGATCCACGTTTGCCAAATTATCCTTGAAACGTTGACAAACATTTTTAAAGCACTAAATAGCACTAACCAGACATACGATACATTTTGTTATGTAAAACATGTTCAGTCAACGTAAACCTGGCAGAAATAGTTAATAATTAAAATACAATTCGATTGTTAATTTTGGTAATGAATCGATTGCAACACCAAAAACCACTAACGAAGCACTAACCAAAACCATGAATTATCCCGTTAGTGTCTTCATTTTTTTGTCAACTTCACAAACCATAAAACTATTCTTCTAAGACGTAGTTAAGATATAAAAAGCTGATTTCAAAGTATTAATCGCTCAGGATCTGTGCTGCCTACCTTGTCTGTCTGTGTTACACGGGGCCGGCTTGGGGAGGGTGCGAGCGTTCTAGGCTATTTTTTTTTGTTTTTTATCATATAGAGAAAAAATAGAAATTTGAATATTGTCGTGCAGCAGCCCACATCGTGAATTGGGTTTCAACTATCACTGCCGACGGTAACCGATAACCGACTAATGAGAAAAGTGAAATATTGTAAATGTAAATCATAGGTGGCGTAGATTTACGTTGTGATGTGAGTTCTGACGACCGATCGTACGCTGACTAGTGCGTGACTACATTCAACTTAATACATACATTTTACTACATAACATAACTAGAAATATTTTATTTTACTTGTTACCCTTATCGTTTATCGGCACAAGGAGGACTGACTTGCATCGATACTTGATACTAAAGCAGTGAATTTGAATATATGATTTATGAATGTATGTATACATTGGTTCTACAATAGGTATGTTATTCTATATTTTTTGTAGTGTTTGCTTTTCGTACTATAACGTAACCAGCGGAGACAGAGATGCAAGAATAAATTTCGTGTGGCGCTATAATAAATTGAAGAAGATAAGAAAGAGAGATGAAATTTCTCTGAAACAAAAAAATGTACTTGCAGCATTTTTAAATATACAACAGACTGCAGAAATACATTATTCAATTTCAAGAACAAACTCGGCGAAATGAAATTACACCAAGCGACATCTACAAAATGATTCTATCCATTTTAAAGACAGTCCCCCTACGAAGAGGAAAGCGACGATAAGAAAACAGAAGAATTATAATAATGAATTGGAAAGAAACGTACACACCTCGGATTTGTGAACTTCAAACGGAGAACAGAATGAATTATTACCAGTACTACCGTTTCGAGAGAATCAACAAATCGACGAAATTAAAAATGACGTTATGAATGACACAGGTACTTGGCCTGAAACTATAACTGGTAAATTTCGAATGGATATTATACAACATGGCGTGACACAAGTAAAAGGCTAGGATTTTCCACAAAGAAAAATAGTAGAAGTTTTTCTAAAAACTATTATGTAAGAAAATTAACTAACGGAGAATGTTCAGAAAGAAGATGGTTACTCTACTCAAAAGTACAAAAACGCCGCATTCTGTTATGCGTGTAAGTTATTTTCTTCAAATATAACTTCCTAATGTTTAACTGGATAAATTTAAGTTCGATATTACAAAGCCATGGAAGAACAGAATATCATTTATAAACTATGTATAAATTGTTAGAGCTTGAAAAAAAAATAACTTCGTTTTATAAATAGTTACTGGTGATCAAACTTGGTGCCATTATTTCGAACCTTCCAGTAAGTTTTTGTCGATGCAATGAAAACATTCAAACTCACCACCACCAAAAAAGTTTGAAGCACTGCCTTCCGTAGGCAAAGTGATGCTAAAACTTTTTTTGACAATAAAGAACCATTGCTGACAGAATTTAAAGAACACATAGTAAATATTAATGCAAACCTATACAACGAAACTCTGAATAAGCTTCATCAAGCAATAAGACGAAAACGTCCAGGAAAACTTTCCAATGGTGTCATTTTGCTTTACGACAACGAGTGGCCTCATGTCTCAAACGTAGCGAAAGCAAATTTCCAAAGAAAAAAATAGAGGGTTTTAGAACATCCATCCCACAGCCCAGATTTATCGCCTTGCGATTTCCATATCTTTTGCCCAATGAAAAAGGTATTGAGAGGTAAAAAATGACCGTTATCATACTTTCGTGGGAAAAATAAGATAAGGTATCTAATAACTGGCCATGAAGAAAATGCGTGGTAACTGCCAAATATACCTTAACGTTTCAATTTACGTAACAACTATAAGTTTTGTACATTGTTAGTTACGTGTTATTTATTTGCGTTACAACTATTTTTTAAGCGGTAATTATTCATTTAAGTGGGTTTCGCAGATAAAAGTGCTTCTCGTGGTGGAGTAACAGGAAGATGAGCAGAGGAATTCCAAAGAAACCCTTTTCTGACAAGTGGAGTTTATGCAGAGCGTTATACCGAACGAAGATGTCAAGACAAGCGAAGCCTGGAAAATATATTACAAAGATTTATACCAACGGGACATGTAGACTATAAAACCAGTTAAGGGTAGATTCGTTTGTTCTTGAGAGATACAAAGTGATCAACACATGTCATTTCAGACCAAGAAATTCATATCTGTGAAAGCACTCGGAATAAGATGCTGCAATTTTGTTGAGGTAATGTACGAAGCGAGGAGAATACAATTAGGAATAATATATAGGGTGTTCCATTAAAAAATATATAAGTTTGTGTTGTCATGGACTGTTCGGTATAAACTGGCAGATAAAATTGGGTTTTTGCACGACTAGTCATCGGTCGGGGTGGGTAAGATGTACTACATTTCGCGCACAGTAGGATAGTTTCCCATACCAAGTCAAAATAGGGGTTGAAATCGTTATAAAACCTGAAACGGCCGCCAGAGTATTTGAAATATTACAAAAGGGGATGAAATGCCTATTTACAATAGTTCACACCTCGCTTAAAATACTCAAGTAACTTGCTTACCTAAACGTAATCTCCACAGGCGGCTCTGGGACTAGCAGATCTTTCGTCAACCTGAAAGGCTTCAAAACAAATATTTGCACGCTTAACTAAAATAATAGCGTGCTGAAAAAATCAATCACTACTTTGATAATCAAACACTAATCTTTAGTCACGTTACGTTAACCCAAAAACTCAACATGTAAAATAATTTCACTTCATCAAACAAAAGAAAAATAAATGCTTTGAACATTTGAATTTCTCAAATCACCTAGAATTATGCTCAAATCATAAAACAAGAAAAAAACTGCAATAATTGATCGGCATCTAATGTACGTTATAATTAAATAATCACAGAGGATAACGAAAGCACTTGGTACTTAAACAGAACGCCGTTCTGGGTCACGATATATCCCTAAGGACTAACTGCAAGTAACGATAAATTAGTCCCGTAAAGGTAGAACAATTATATGATCCCTATAACGACAGTTCCTTCAACACGGACCTGATTCAACGTCGCTTCGCGGTAAACTTCGCCACCTAAACGGCAAACTATACGCTTCTAACCCTATACAACCACTACTACTATGAATAATTTCACTTACGGGAACATTGGTTTTTTAACCCCTTCTACTCTAATTAGCCAAAAAAACTTAAATTTTCTACCTACGCACATTCACGAATCCAAACTCGAAAATCATCGGGAGAGATTGCACCGTCAGCATGCCTACTTCTACTTGAAACCTTATCTAAGTAATTTGATATATGGTTACTTGGAATTTTCAAGCAACACTAGCCTGTAATGCCATGTATTTAAAGTCAAATTTCTAACCCAAACTCTTATCAACAGAACCGGTGCCTAACTGGCGGCAATATACAACAACTTTTACAAAAGATGTACCTTACAATGCATCTACTTGAATACGTTCTTTAGTTTAATTTTTTTATATGATAATAATAATAATAATAATAGTTTATTCATTCCATTAGATATATGAATCAAGCATACATTGGAAACGTTAGGTACATAACTTAATAACATATTAAAAATCATTGTTAAAATATTCGTCCAAATTGTCCAAAGTTTTACTCAATAGAATCTCTATGACGAGTCTCTTAAATATTGACATTATCAACGGATTTCATGCGATCAGGCAAGTGATTATATAACTTCATAGATAAAATAAGCGCGCTATTCTGTACTAATGATAGCCTATGCGGTGGCAGTTTTAAATTATACGATGGCTTAAAACCGCAATTCTCATTATCACCAACTCTGGTACGTTTGTGGCGATTACAATGTACATATATAACACTACGTAAAATAAAAAGCGATACAACGGTTAGGATCATAAGTTTAACAAATAGGTTTCTACAAGAATAGTCGTAAGGTTTAAAACAGATGGTCCTGATAATTTTTTTCTGTAGAATTAGTACTTCGCCCAAGTAACTAGAGCATCCCCAAGCTACAATGCCGTAATTAAGCAATGACTCGATATAAGCAAAGTAAAAAAAAATAATAACATACCTTGACCAGAAGTTACGAAGTCTCCAGATTACAAAACAATGGGATAACAGTTTTTTTACAATAACGTTAATGTGGTTACGCCAAGTTAAATTACAATCAACGTAAACTCCTAAAAATTTTACGACTTGAGCCTGAGATATGGTTTTCTTTATGGACCTTACCAAAACACTGTAATTGGTCTCAGGGCAAGAGAATATCATAGTCGCGGTTTTCGAAAAATTTAAGAGAAGTTGCTTAACTTTGCAATAACCAATTTCTGCACAATGTCATTTATAAAAATTATAAACAAGAGCGGGCCTAAAATACTTCCCTGTGGGACGCCCATAGCAACATCGATAAGATCCGAATGATATTCTTGGCCCGTTGCCAGTTTTAGAACAACCTTTTGTTTCCTGTCTTCAAGATAGGATGACAACCAACGGTAAGCTATTCCCGATATACCATAATCGGCAAAAGTTGACAGCAGTAAAGCATGAGATATGGTATCAAACGCATGTGTCAAGTCATAAAACGTGGCTAAAACCTTCTTTCTTTGGTCTAACTTTATTAGAATTTCATTAACAAAAGATAGAACAGCGTGCTGTGTAGACAAGTCTTTTCGAATGCCATACTGACGGTCTGTTAAAACATTGTTTTAGCTTAAGTGCTTAACAAGTCGGTTAAGGTACGTCTTCTCGTATACTTTTGGAAACACGGACAATAAGGACACCGGCCTATAAGTTTTTAGTTTAGATAAATCGTTCTTTTTGCGAATCGGTACAATTTTAGCCATTTTTAGGCAAGTTGGAAAAATACCTTCTCTAAAAGAATCGTTTATTAATTCTGTCAAAACAGGGACTAAGAAGTCCCTTGCATGCTTAATAAGTGAGCAAGGAACTCCATCACAGCCTGCAGAATCCTTTATTGCAACCGTTTTCATAATAATGTCAACTTCTGGTAATGATACAGGCTCAAGAAGCAAAGGTGGAACAGGTAGTAAAATAGAGTTGGATACATTACTCGAAGGCATATTATTAATACATGATCCAACGTGATTTAAATTAAATTTCTCCAATTTAAAATACGAAAACATTTATTTATACAAAACTATCATTATTTACAAAAACACTAACGAATGTTTGCTTTCAAATTAGCAAGAGGGTTTTCCCTAAATATCGATATCAAACATGTAAATTCCATTTTTCTTTCTAAACTTTCATTTTACTCTGATCAACAACAAAACCTTCATTTTTGTTTAGAAAGTAACAAAAAAAATCATAAACCTTTTAAATACGTAAACGATAAAAGAAAACGCCTATACTACATTCAAGATGTTTGAAAATTATCGGTAAATCTTGATAAAATCTTGGACACATGACAGGACTTATGGACCACCTTGTATTTGTTAAAATATTTTTAAAATATGCTGTCTAGCAAGCAAAAAACTAAAATTATAATATTTTTAACGAATAAAATGAATTAAAGTATACAATATTGTAACCACCATTGTCTTATGCTCTACTAGTACATACACCTAATTGTTTTGATAAACATATGCTATGCCAATTTGTGCATTATAATAAAACGAAAAATGCAATAATTTATTTTTTTGTACGAAATTTGTTTACCGGTCCCGCAAGTGAATTTGCCGACCCTGTTGTTAACACTTGACCGAAACGTTAAATTAGATATTATATAAAAATGATTTGCTAATGACATTCTTTTCTAGAGATAGCGATTAATTTGTTTTAATCGGCTTTATCTTTTATTAACCATTAAATAAATTGGATTTCAAACTATTTAAAAAAGGGATTTTCTCTGGAGCAAAAGAATTTGCTATTTACTGCAGTATTATTGTAAATACTAGAAGGACTTGCATCGTAATGCTGCTTTAGTCGAATGTAATTTAATAGATTAGTGATTTTTAAATACATTCACGATTAGTAAATGCAGCTTCATTACAATTTATTACTAGTTACTTCTGCATTGCTGTATTTTCGAGTAGTACGATGTTTTCCTGTAAGAATACCGTAAATATAAATTTATGATAGTAAATAATGACTTTGCGATTTAATTTTACACGTTTTGTTCAGGATTAAACATTAAAAATATCCTTACTTTTATACAGTAGATATATGTTGACTGTTTACATCAATTATTTCTCAATAATTTGTAAAAAATTTCGATTCGTCTTCGTAAAACACAGGTATCAATAGTCTCGGAGATGCTAATTAAACCCATAACCTTAACGGCATTTACTTATTACATTTACCACCATGACTGGATTGTTGCAGAAATTGTATGGATTCTGTTACTACCGGGTGCTTAAAGGAATTGAGTATAATCTTTCTCTAAAGCGTTATTAATTTCAGGTTTTACAATCTCACCACTGCATTACAGGTACTTTATCTTAAATACTGTGAAGCAGGTAATGCAGAATTAAGGTTCACACTCAGGACCGTTTCTAAGGCATCTGCCGGCCATGTGATTAACCATAATTTCTTTAAAGTAATTTGACCTTAAGGGGAGTATTTAGTAACTTGTCGTACGGCCGCCTACAGGAGTTCGAACTTTATTATAACAATACAAGTTTCCTATTGGAGATGGAAGAAGGTACACCTATTTCATATTTAGATATATTATGTGCAAGTACTTCCACGTTTACTAAATAAAAAAAAGTTTAATAAAATTTGAGTTATTAATATATTTGTTCATAACTATTACTGTAAAATGAAGGTCTACTAATCAAAATTTCCCAATTTTGAGACCGTCCAAGTCTTCAGGTTTTTACTGCTTGCTAACCCAATTACCGAAAAATTTGAAGATTTCTAATAGTCGGCCAAAATCTTCTAATAATAGATAAAGTTGATATGATTTATTTTTCAAATTTTTTAGAATTAGGCAACACACCGTTCAATCCCAGAGTTACGCTAAACAAGCAGATTCAGATAATGATCAGGTAAGAGGATTGTCCTTTGTTGTAGAAATGTACACCCGAGCGCTATTTATGGCTATTACACTGATCGCATGAAAACAGTCCATATACAGTGTGTAAATAAAGCAAAGAATAAATTGAGACACATTGTATATTATTGTAAAGATCCAGCTTAACTTTACTAAAATTTATGTAATTAATTTTTTTTAATTGCCCTACAGTAATTAAGATAGGTACAGTTATTTAAAATTAAAACCAATTACAAAAGATTGCGCGATATTGCACCATAAATAATTAATTTCTATCCCCTCCGACGTAGATGTTAAAAAGCATAAAATGCTATTACGTCCGAGAACCCTCAGCCAATCACAGCCAGAGGACCCCTGCATAGAAGCCGGATCCACCCATCGCGAATCAGTTATAAAAACCGCGGCGCTACCGGAAGAAGACAACTTGCCGTTGCTTCGCTTCGCGACTACTTTTCTGTTACTTGCTTCGCGATCACCTGCCGCTACTTGTTACTTCGCGACTCCGCTATCCTGATACGCTCGCGTCTTCAGCAGCCAGAACCGAGACCTAGACCGCGCGCCTGCCGTAGTTAGTGTCGTTGTATACGTCGCCGACCTGCCGATTACCGCATCCGTTTATCCTGAATCATCGTGCGTTTCTAGTCGCGTTATTTCGCCGCCGTCACCAGTCAATTAGCTTTGTACAATCAAACTGCTGGTTGAGTTACGCTAGGGTTAACAGCACGTAAGTTTTATTGCACCACGTTTCTAAAACATTACACCAGACACCTAGAAAAACGACGGACTGCAGAGCCTGAAGTGATCTAACCGTTCCAGTACACACACACTAGAAGATGGACGCCGGGCTGTATAGCCTGAAGTTAACTTTTCACAACCAGTACCCACACTAGAAGTAGACGACAGGCTGTAAAGACTGAAGTTTCCTTCGACACATACACACAAACCAGGACGTTGCTACTTCGGGCTAACGCCCAGAAGGCATTTTCCATTTACTCCAGCGTAAAGAAGGGCATTCGCTCAAGTTCTAACGCTCCCCCAGGTAGAACCCTTGATATAGCAGCCAACGGGCTTGGGCCCAGAATCTTAGCAAGGGCTTTCCATTAACCAGATATTACACATACATTACACATACAATACACCGACCTGATCCTGAGGAGAATAGCAATACAAACAAGCGACGCCTTGACCCAGAGGTAATCTCAATACCAGAAGCCGCATCCGTAGAGATCACCCGCGTGATCCTCCAGATATAAAGACGAACCCGTGGAATTGTTCAATTTATTACGCGCAGTCCTAAAAGGTCGTGTAAACTCGACTCCGATTAATTCGTTTATAACAATTAATAAAGAAGCAATCTTTAATAATTATTAACGTAAAAGATCGTGATAAACTCCGTCTTCCCTGTATTTGTTAGTTAGAGTAAGTTTCGCTAATACGAAAAGGATACGCGTTTAACAAAAATAGACGTTTTGCCTAATAATAAGGAATTAATACATTTATTTTCGGGCATAATTAAATGTTAGAGATTCATTTCATTACTGTAAATACGTTCTCCATTAATTAGAAAATCCTGAGATTAGCTTGTTTAGTTAGGTTAAATAATTAAACGCGTACGTACAATTTGCTTTTAATACATGTAAATAGTAACCTGTCCTGTATAAAGCATTCCCAGTACTGAGCTCATCCAGCCAGTGTGAAAGCCAAATCACGTATAAGAATAGTCATGCGCACCAAGGTTACTTTAAATTATTGATTTTCTCGTTGACCTGCTTAAAGACACCAACGCGTTCGTTGCCCCAGCTTATCTAAAATATGTAGAATTTTACATAGCGCCCCCTGAACAAAACCTAGGCTACCGTGTACAGGGCAGGCCCGAGCAGTCGTAACACACAAAATTAAATTGTCATTAGTAGGATTTTTGGGTCATAACACACCAACCATTGAACCACAATAATTTATATTTCCACAGAAACGGCTCAGGATCCAGTGAGAACCACTACCGTCCACGGGGGACCAGCCAAACGGGCGCTGCTAACCAGGACATCCCGAGGAACACCCAATCAGATTTGTTTTGTTATACTATTGTAATTTTTCGTTATATTATTTCCTGTAGGTTAGGTTATCTTAGATTTATAATACAATAGGTAATATACGTTTAAAATAGTTTTGTTGTATTATTCAAAGAGTACAGTGTTGAGCGCCACGATACGAACCACCCCGGTCTTGTTAAGACAAGACCCGATTTGAGCTAGACCGAGGTAAATTAAATTGAACCCTTTAAATATAATTATTGTAAAGAAAGAGGCGTTACATTATATTTTGTGTTAGTATACAAAACGTTACAAAAAGGTTATAAAGTAAAAGTAAAAAAGGAAACAATATCATGTTTAGTATGTGAAATACTGCAAAATAATTAGAATTTCGCAAAAACATAAATATAGACTAATTAAATAATTAATTTTTACTTCCATACATATGTACCTAAACTACATATCTGTTATAAAAAGATATGAAATTGTTATTTTCGGGGGCCCGGCACTATTGAAATTTTTCTAATTTGGTTTCAGAAACGTTTCACGAACTGGCAGCTTGCGTATTTGTCTTGGATCTACTAATTCGGGCAGTAGAGCCGCCATATAAAATTGCTGCAACTTTGGTAGCATTTTAGTTTCCCAAAAAAACAATTCTTTTTATATAGTTTGTATCGAAATACCCACTGGGGACTACACAACAAAAAAGCGTTTATTTTTGTTACATATATTTAACTGTCCCTGTATTTGGTAGTAATAGTCGTGGTTTGTTTTTAACATTACATTGCCGTTCTTAATTTCACAGAATTTAATTTCTTTTTGTTGGGTTGCTTCGTGTGGACTATATTTTCTTGCGGTGTAGGGACACTTGACTTCAATTAAAGCGTCTTCTCCAACTAAACCATCAGGAGATGCTGCTAAAAAAGGAAAACCGTCTCTAATGTATAATCCGCATGGTGATACAATTTTATTAGTTTCAGCTTGAAATGGCTCTATGGCACAGTGCTCGTTTTCTACACCATAACGGGTTGTAGCGTTACCAGAAAAACCTTTATAAAGAATGTCCTTTACTGTATTAGCGCAAGAACTAGAAGATTTCATTTTACAAATTCTTCCAAATCTAGATGCCGTTAATCGTTTGAGTCTTTCTTCATACCACCGATTATTACGATGTTGTCCTATCGTATCTTGTGTAATGTTTTTTATATTCTGTGCAAGATCTCGTAAAAAACTTTCTTCGGCAATCGTTCGACGTTCGTTGTCCATGTCGGGAACCACATCTCCGGTTTCTGGGCCATAATCTAAATCTTCTTTAGCTACACACCTTCTTTTGTGGGTAATTTTGGCATTTAAACGTTGCTGATTTCTTTTTCTCCGATTTTCGCAGTATGGAAAGGTATGTTTCGCAGGTGTATCGGACACATGCTTACGGATAATATCATGAAAATCGCCTACTTTATTATGCGATATCACTGCCGCTGCACAACGAGCTTCATATGATCTTCTAAATGAAAAACATACGCGTTTTCCTCCCACAAACTTTGCTACCTGCGAGTTATATAATTCTGCGGAATTATTTGTTACGTCGTGTATAAGACTACTTGCGTGGGTAACCACACGCTGCAGAGCTGTCATCATATCTTGATATAATTCGCAATTCCTCAATTCGGGCAAAAAGTTTTGTTTGTTTTCTTTCGGACCTTTGCAAAAGTAGCCCCTGT
This sequence comes from Vesta saturnalis, assembly GCA_036346205.1. Classification (NCBI taxonomy): domain Eukaryota; kingdom Metazoa; phylum Arthropoda; class Insecta; order Coleoptera; family Lampyridae; genus Vesta; species Vesta saturnalis. Next base: position 807,219 of record JARFJB010002121.1, read on the forward strand.
CGCTGCATCCCGAATGGTCACCTAAGACATGTTTTGGTCCATTCAAAATATCGGCTTCAAGTTCTTTGATTTTTGCCTGTAATGAGAGCGATTGTGATTTTCTCTATTCGATGGCTTTGGTAATTGCAGTTCTAAACCTTAACAAATTTTTAGAAAGTGCATTTTTTAACTTTAATGCCGTTTTAGGTTTCTTTGTTAGTTCCTTTAATTTATTTATGTAATTTCTCAAGATATGGTTTTTACATTCAATTTTTTGGATTTCTTGGACCATAAGGCATAACCTCCCGCAATTTTCTATATATGCTGCTGTCACCGTCGCCTACTAATTTAAAGTATTTTATTCCACACATATTTATAGAATTTTTAAACCCTTCGACAATGATGGCAGCTTCCATTCCCGTTGACGCACCACTCCAGTTTTTATAGCATGTACGTTCAGGACGCTTGCTATCTACGCACCTATCCTTTCTGGCACATATAATACAAAACTTATTTTTACTGATATATATATATATATATATATATATATATATATATATATATATATATATAAATAACCTTTTTTGTTCTGAGCCCTGCAACACCTGATAAAGCGTTGTAGTTTGTGCGATAGGATCTTTTACTCCAAGCACCGTCTGCTATCACACCGATTAATGGATATCCATCCTTATCGACTTCTCCATTTTCCAACGCCAGTCGATCTTCTTCTTTGGCGGCAGTTTCCATCTCTTCCACTGCGGCGAAATTATAAATATCAAATACTTTTTCTTGATATTGTCCGTACGTTGCAGATGAAGGAGTTGGTATATCCAGAGCACTAGAAAATTCCTTCAGTTGAGAATATCCTGCACCGATGGAAATGGTAGCAGACACGGTTGCCATATTCAAGTTCATTTCCGTTTCTTCTAGTTTGTCGGTTCAAACACTATCCATGTAATTGTACATTTTACATTTAAATGTCAGTTTAGACATATAACCGTAACGTTGCTCGGATACAAAGTTTAATCATAAAACGAAACCCTGCGTGCTTGAGAGATTTTAGAGCATTCAGGAAGTATTCCATATTGGTAATTCGCCTACCAATAATAGTATTTACATTTTCACAGTTTTTTTTATATTCAGTTTCTAAATCAGATAAATTATCTTCATCAACTGAAGTTTTGTTTTCACAACCTTCTTCGTGCTCTTCAATGGACTCGAGAAACATGTCTTCGTAAAATGAATCGTCCTCGATATGTTGATCTAAGTGTTCTAAGGAATTTGGGGATACATCGTCATTAACATGGCTTTTGTCAAAATCCTTTGGTGTCTGCATCGCGGCCTTCTCCAGAACATTATCTGACGATGCAGTTTTTCTGAAAGCAAGAGGAAATGTTGAAAATGCAATCATTCCAATTACTATTTGCTGCAGTGTCTACCAGACTATAAAAGCTACGGTTAAAAAAATTAAGAAAAACTTTGTAACAATTCAATTATCACCATATATGACTTATTATCCTCCTTTTCGTTCAAAAATTTATAGATTTTTTGCATTTCGGCGTTGAAAATATGTAAGGTTCTATTTTAAATATGATCGATTTTTTTTTGCTTTAATGGTCCAAAATGGTACTAGTAATGATAATTTCACTATGCGTGGGTCCAAAAACGTGTGCTCAAATTTTTATTAAACAAAATGTTAAAAAAACATAAAAAATTTGCATTTTTTTTTTGAACTAGAGTATCTCAAAAGCTATTCATTTCACAGAAAAGTTACAAAGGAAAAAAGTTTCGTACACAAGAAACAGCTAATTTAAAATCAAAAAATACATTATTAGTATTGCAAAAATAGCAAAAAACAATGAAAAATGTAAAAAAAAGAAGTATTTTTGAAATTTTTTTTCAAATGCTCTAAGCAGAGCATAAACTAAGACGTCTAGATACATGAAAATTTAATGATAAATAAAAGAGCAATCAAACTTTCAAATATTTTTTGAAAAATTGAAATCCATTAAGTATGAAGGCACTACCTACCTGTTATATAAGTATTCGAAAAAAATTTAAAAAACACTTGTTTTTTTACATTTTTTTATTGCTTTGTGCTATTTTTGCAATACGAAAAATGTATTTTTCGATTTTAAATTAGCTTTTTTTTTGTGTAAAATTTAATTACAAATCTTTTTTTCCTTTTCAACTTTTCTCTGAAATGAACAGCTTTTGAGACATTCTAGTTCAAAGAAAAAAAAAAGCAAAATTTTCATCAGCTTTGCTAGCAATTCTTGATCTTTTCTTCGTACTGATTCGTGCTACGGATATGGGTTTATCGTATTTGCGACCCATGGTAAGCTTCTGGCCGCTTTTCACTTTTTACAACTGAACTTTTGAGATTTCACCGTTTCACAAAACTTCCAAATTGCGCACAACGCCGACGTAAGACTGCTAAATCAACTGATTGGCACGCCCTTATGTACAAAATCTTTCTAATATAGCTTATAAAAATAAAGATTTCTATTTCGGCTTAGCGCTTTATTACAATAGGTTTATAATTCCATTGAGTTTACCTCTAGCGGGCGGTAATTTACGCTTTGACCAAAACGCGTACGTTTCTATTGAAAGTCAAACGTTAGAAAGAAACAGCTGTATATTCGAGATGTCTCAGTGTAATAAAGCGCTAAGCCGAAATAGAACATCTTTATTTTTACTATAGTCTGTAAAAATAAAGGTTTTCTATTTCGGCTTAGCGCTCTGAGAAAATGGAAATGTAATCCTATTCCAGAAGTTACCAAACGTTTTCAACGAACTCAGTTCGGTACTGAATTCAATATTCCGGTATCTCAAATACTTTTCCAGATATTAAATTTCGAAATTATCAAATTTTATCTTTTTGATAAGGCCAGATTTTTTTTATACTTTCGTTACGGCGGTATTCGAAGTTCGTTTTTTAAAAAGATTTTGAGGCAATGTACCTATTATAATAGATTAAATAATGAGGAATTGATTACCACTTTCATCACTTTCTACTAAAACTAAAACTTAAAACTAATACATTTTACAAAAGAAAATCGGATATCTTATTTGATCTATATTCCTCCAATTTTTCATTAATTGTAATATAAGTAGCAATTAAAACTACATTTATTTGGAAGATTCTGAAATTCCATTGGGTGATTTGTATCTAATATACTAATGCATCATAATTAGTAAATGGGCAAGAAGTAATGTGCATTTATTCTCAATATTTGCTAAAATATGCACGCTACCTACAGAGAAATGCAAACATAATACAATGATAATTACCTTTATGTGTACAAATATGAAAACCATACCTGTTTGTTATTCAATTTAGAATTATGTTTCTAAAATGCAAATAGAAGTGCAAAATACAAGATATTATCTATAATCTCTAGGGTTCTTGGTAAAATGCGCCAGTTAATGACATTTTCGCCGCAGGGACTTGTGTTTAATAAGTTGCCTAATCCCCAGATTTGGTTACAAAGCAAAACATTTGTCACTAAATACTGGCCTTAACCCTGCTGTTACCTTCAGGTCTATATGACCCGAAATCAAATTGTTGTTTAGATAACTTTTTTGTTTATTAATATCTAAACTTCGTAGTTAATGACTTTGTTTCTAATCCATTGAAGAAGGAGGTGGCTTGTTTGTTTTAATAATTTTTTTTTCCTTATTTTTTTAAACATGATTGTTACATTGATGCTCCTCGGGTCATTATGACCCGAGGCTGTAATACATTAGTAGGACGTATAAATTTATATTTCCAATTATTTTATATTGAAATTTGAGGATAGATAATATGCATATCATCACATGCTTGTTCAAATATACCTACCTATGCGAGTTACTACAGCATTTTCGGTAGGTCTGTAGCCGCGTGTGCAAGTCGAAACAGGAACTGACTTGCAACTTGAAGCAGGTATAAATATCATATGGCTGTATGCAACTCACAGTTTTGTTTGTTACGTTGCAGAGTAAAGTGCGGTTTGTTGTACGTACTACTAGTTCTTCTAAAGTGCCGAAATAACAATAATGGCAAAAAAATATCTTAGTGGTGAAGACTTAGAAAAACTTATTGATAATTTGAGTGACATTAGTGACGAGGAAGCTTCTGAAGAGGAAGATCATATCAGTGAAGATAGTGATTATGAACAGTCAGACGATGATTCTTTCGACGATGCTGGACGGACATATCCTACGCAATTGATTCTACTTGCTCAATCGGTTCAATGTAAAGATAATGCCATAACTTGGATGTTAGATCCATTTCCTCTATCAGGGCGTGCAACTAGTGCAAATATCATAAAAGTCGCTCCAGGTCCAACTAGATACAGCAATGCACGAGCCCAGAATGTAAAATCTACATTTCAGCTATTTTTCAATAGTTCCCTGGAAAATATAATTTTGAAAATGACTAACAACGAAGGTCGTAGAGTGTACAGTGACAAGTGGCAAGAATTAGAGGACATTACGTTGCAGGCGTACATAGGTTTGTTACTGTTAGGAGGAGTTTACTGATCGCGTGATGAATCTACCAGCAGTTTGTGGAATGCAGAAACAGGCAGACCTCTTTTTCGCGCAACAATGTCGTTGAAACGGTTTTATTATATATCATGCGTGTTACGGTTTGATAATAAAGAAGATCGTCAAGAAAGGAGGCTACGGGATAAGTTGGCTCCTATTAGAGAATTTTGGGACAAATGGGCTGAAATACTGCTAAAATTGTACAATCCTGAGCAAAACGTAACTGTAGACGAGCAGCTGGTTGCGTTTAGAGGTCGTTGTCCATTCAAGCAGTATATACCAAGCAAGCCATCAAAATACGGTATCAAAATATGTACGCTTTGTGATCGTGCAAGTTCTTATGCTTTAGAAGTTCAAGTGTATACGGGAAAACCACCTGGGGGAAAACCTGAGAAGGATCAGGGGCTGAGAGTAGTTTTAAACCATACTTATGGACTAAGAGGTCAGAATGTAACTTGTGACAATTTCTTTACATCGTATAAATTGGGTCAAATGCTTCTCAAAAGAAATCTTACTATGTTAGGGACAGTCAGGAAAAGCAAGCCTGAGCTACCTATCATGGAAGTAAATAACGTTGTGCATAGTTACAAATTTTATTTTACTAAATATACCGCAGTTGTCTTATAATCAAACAAAAATAATACAAGAAGGTCATTCTAATGAGTACGTTTCATAACCAGAAACACATAAGCGACAGAGAAGACAACAAACCACAAATTATACTTGATTATAATTCTACCAGAGGAGCAGTTGATACATTAGATCAGCTAATCGGTGCATATACATGCAAACGAAAAACAAATCGATGGCCCATAACCTTATTTCACAACATTTAAATACCAGTGCCTATAATGCTTTCGTCTTAGGGCGCGAAATAAATCCAGACTGGGGTAAAAATGTTTTGTTCAAAAGAAGACTGTTTTTGGAACAATTGGGCAAACAATTGGTAAATCCTTACATTTTCTGCTGCAATCGCAATTGTAACAGCTATTCAACAACAATTGGTGGAAAATTCTACCGCACCTCTTCCTGGAACAACAACAAACGAGCACGCTGCAAATTTTGCCCTTCTAAATGTGATAACAAAACTAATATGACCTGCATTAAGTGTAAAAAAATATTTGTGTAAAGAACACGTGACCTATTATTGTCCCGACTGTAAGAAGTAGTGGATCATATCAATTATTAGACATTTTTTATTCCGTTTTCTTTCGTTTATTTAAATTTGGTTGAATTTATTGTGAGTTTCACGTTTCATATAAAAAACATTACATTAGAGAACTAATAAAATACTTATCTTTTTTGGGGTTTTTTAATGGTGTACTTTAAATTATACAATCTAAACGTTTCGATAACACTTACAGTTATCTTCTTCAGTAGTAATATTTGTTAAAAATTGTTAAAGATGTAGTAAACAATTTTGTCAAATTTGAAAAATTAAAACATAAACAAAAGCCTGCTATTAATATAACAGTTTGGGAAACATAAAGCCAACTATAAAATTTTTTTAGTAAAGAATAACTAGTTATTCAGTCGGCTGCTCAGGCGAGGTAGCCTCTTCAGCCGGTTGATTACATAGTTTTTTGATGTAATTACATTTCTTTTTTTATAAGTTTATAACATGTTATCTTATTATCTAGGCGAAAAGAAGAAAAAAACACGTGTAGTTGGATTACGTTACTTAAGTTAGTAGTATTTCATTCCTATTTTAGTGGATGTTGTGGGCGGGACTCGTGGGTGGGTGGGCGGTGTTCCCTTCGAAGCAGGTGGGCTGGTCCTTCGGAGCACCAAAATGGTTCGGGATACCGGAGGTCTGTATAGCTCCTTGCGGGTGTTGCCTGTTGGGAATAGAAAAAATTATTAGTATTGTTAAAATTGTGTTGTTAATTTAATTTTATGAGTTATATAAGTGATGTTTTGAAGTGAGTTTGAGTAGCAAATGGTAGATTGTGTTAATATGTAAAGTTTATTATATTGATACAGTTAGCTATACTTATCCCGGCATCCCTACTCATCGCCGTACCGGAGGTATTTACACAAAAAGTGCAAACACCTCCTGACCGTGTGTGAGGATTACTCGCCACAGATCAGTCGCCGTTTGTGCCGAAGCTAAGGCCGTTGCCACCCGTTGGATGACAGGTAGGACCTTCGCCATAATCAAACCTCCGAGAAGGCCAAGAACAGCGTCGAATCCTAAAGCGGGTGAAGCGGGCGTTTTTATGTCTACGGCTTCCATCGCATCCGCTACTTCAGCCATCTCGCTGGCGCTTGCCGTCGCTTTAGCGTAACTAACGCAGGTTCGGACAAGAGAGGGTGCCGCTGTGGGCGGTGCCCTCTTCTGTCGCTGTTGTGGTGAATATTCGGTCTTCTTCTGCTGCGGGAGACGTGATGGTGGCGCTTCTATCTTCTTGTGCTGCGGTAGACGTGGGCACCTCGGACCCCTGAAGTTGGCCGGATGATCACCACAGTTTACGAACCTAGCCCCGTACGGAGTTTGGTGCACTCACACATGTGGTGGCGCCCTGCACGCTGTGCGTGACAGAATCCCTGGTACCGGTGACACTGCCCGATGCCTGGTCTCCGCCTCAAGCCTTCAGTGGAGACACATAGGCGAGCCACGTACTCCAACAGCCGGACATTCTTAAGGTCCTCTTCGGTTGATACCTAGACCAGCAGAAGCGGGATCGGTCTGCCTTGTTTCTTCATTCTGAAACAAGCGTTGATGTTAATGTCATGCTTTTTAAGCTCAGAGGTAACGTCAGCCTCGGAGATTTCTACGGGTATTCCCCGTAGAACCACCTTGAACGAACGTTCCCTCTTTGCCTGATAGGTATGGCACGGTGTACCATGCCCATCCATATACCGCATTAGCCTCTCACAGTCCTTGTCAGTGGCAGGCTGGATCCGGTATCCCTCGGCGATTACCTTCACACGTGTGAAGACGATCCCTCGGTGATCTAATTCTCGGGAGAACGCAACCCAGTTCTTCTTCTCGCGAAGGATTACTGGAGGAACCCTCTCCCTGGCAGCAGGAAGCTCTTCTACGCCCGGACGGTTCATGGCATCAGCTAGGGCCTCGAACGCGTTGATAACGGTTGTGGGCGTGGTCGGGCGGCCTCTCGAAGGTTTCTTCGGCTTCTTCTTCTGGAGCCGGAACCCGTCGTACGGTGGCGATTCTTTTTCAGCAACAACGGTCCTTGGAGCTGCTGGAAGCGGTGCAGCAGCTTTAGCTACCTAACTTAGTTACCTAACTTTCAAAAATTGTGACAGGACTGGTAGCCGTAGGATTCTTTCCAGAACCCAACCGGTTCACATCATTATGAACACCCCTTTTTCAATTATAACTCCGATTTAATACAATGACTTAGAAATTAAAAATTTTGGTTGCATAAAAGTGCGCTATCACCAGTTATACGAGCATATATAAAAGAAATCTGATTACCGCAGTGCATTCCTACTTAATTCAGCCCCAGACAAAACCTTAACTATGAAATTTGACCTCCTGGATTAACCACGCTCACGCACACGCATGCGCACACGCGCATGCGCGCTTGCGCATGGCATGCTCACGTCACACGTAAGCAATTCACGCATACGCACCATACGTAAACACACGCGCACATCACAACACACACACACACACACACACACACACACACACACACACACACACACACACACACACACACACACACACACACACACACACACACACACACACACACGTAAACGCACAAACACATGCACACCCACATTCATTAAAGTTATCAGAAGAACTTGATTTTACTAGTAAGGACCTACCAAAATACCGAAAACCTGCAAAACGTCCCGATACTTTTGCATTAATATCAGCGACATTAAATCGACAAAATGACGAACGTTAAAAAAAAATCTAATATGGAAACTTTTAAGAAGCTTTAAAGATGCAAAAATATTTCTAAACTGGCCTGACTTTAACAACACATTAGCCGATAACAATATTTCCGTGTCAGATATATACAGGGTGTCTCAAAACTAATGGGACACAGAGCACCTCTAGATTCCTTACAAGAAAATAAGTCAATTAAACCCAACATGATTTTGTCCAAAAGTTGATATTTACTGTTTGTTAGTTGCAATGAAATATAATGATTATTATTAAAACATTATTATATATTAAATTACAAGAAAAACTACTAAAACAAATTGTCAACATGGCCTCCATTTACATCAATACACTATGTTAAGCGTTTAACGAGTGATTGTCTTATATTAAAAAATATTTCTTCTTTCGTGGCAAAAACATTTGCAGCGTTTGTGATTTTTTTGCCATAGTTCATGCTACTATGTTTTTTTACGTTGTTCTATTCACGTCTAAATACTGGCACTCATTTCTTGAAGCAATCGACCTCCTTTAGCGATTAATAAGATCAGAGAGAAATGGAAATTTCGAGACTCATTTGTGTGCTGTAAATGACAGTTTACCGTATCTATCAGCAGCTGGAAGAAACTTATATTTAAAATGGGTTCCTGTGAATTTATGACTTGGAAAACTTGCAAGAAGAAATACCAACCATTTACGAGTATCTAGTCAATGGTAATATCGTTGTTAAAAAAGAACCAACTACAAGATATTTAATTGTGTAGCCTCCGATATAGCATTTGAGCAATCCGTAAACAAGGACTGAACAGTTCGGCAGGAGTTATTGGATTCTCTCAGAAACCAAGCGCCCTCCTCATCTCGATATGTCTTAGGAGAATTTCGGTAAAAAAAAAATTAATATTATTAATTCTCATTTTCTGTAATATTTTTTTAATTTTTTAGATATAATTAATAATGAACATAAAACACCAAGCAAAGAAGGAGGTAACATGGCAATTAAAAATGAGGTAGCTATTTCGCGAATGATAACTAGTTTGGAAAACGAATGTGTAAACCATTTGATTTACATAACGTACCGAGTCAGTTAATTAACATATGCAATAGGAAAATCGGACGAAGAAGCTAAAAAAAGTAATTTTTTTTAAACAGCACAGGTGCACGGGAAGACTTTATTAAATAGTTTGCAACAAAGCTTTTGGAATACTACCAAAAGAAACAAAACTTATAGTTTCAACAACGACATAGAAAATGAAAGTTTTATCAAAAAAGAACATTATTGGATCAGAACGTATGTTCGCAGAGTTATTTGTGGAGCTCGATTTCAAGAACTAACAGTTATTCCAGCGTCACTATTTCATGAGGAAGTTTCTAATAAAGTCTGATATTGCTAAAAACGTAGGGACAGTTACCAATGCTTTAACGACTTGTCCGTCCGTAGACTTCGTTATTGTTGATGTAATGGTATCAGTTCAAGAATTGCAACCTTCTACTTTTGTTACTTTCAATGATTTGGGAGGAGTCTTTGCTACTAAATCCTACGAGAGGGAAGAAAACAAGGGGCAAAAAGAATTACAGTAGTCTTTGATACCTTTTTAGCCTATTCGTTAAAAAAATGGGGAACGACAAAGACGTGGTGATTACAATAGTGAATTTAAAGTAGTTGGTTCTAGAAGAGTACTTAAGTTTCAAAAATTCTTCGGCGAGTAATACTCACTACAAACTATTTTTTGACAGAAGTACCAAAGTTACTAAATGACTGTAAATCAGTAATTGTAACAGGTGGCTTTAAAAATCCCCAACTTTGCTTCGAAGTAAGTATAATTAGAGGGCCAAATGAGGTGATAAAACTAAATAGCAGAGAGTAGGTAGCTGAGATAAGACTTACACTGCACAGCTAAAAGCAGATAATTTATTTATTTATTCCTCTGATACAGTGAAATGTTAAAATAAAACAGTTATATTAAACTACTATAGCCGACTTTAATATGATTCTCGCATTCGTACAGACAAGTAAAAATATCATAACAGTTTCACTACATACTCACTACATAATTACGTTACTTTATAATCTAAAATCTCTTTTAAAATGACTTGGTACTTAACAAAAAGCTTGTATTACTTCAATAACATTGATCACAATCTAAATGAACGATAAATGGGCGTTGTCACTGTAAAATTATTTAACTCGATAAATGAATCAATTACTACAAATCTTCAAAACAGTTAACCTTTCAATTTATTACTTTACGTCGGCAAATCGCAGGCTCAGAGGATGAAGTTACAATAGTTTCCAATCTCTTAATAAAACAGTTATAAACAATAACAACGGTCATGTATAAGGGCATTTACATATTAAATTGTAGTACAGTTACATAAATAAACAAAAACATTAAATTTCGCAATTCCAAAACAAGAAATCTAAAGAAATATTGATCAAGTTCAGTCAGCGCTTCCAAGGCTACTTTGATCAATACAACGAAAATAATAAGGATATAGATAACAGAAATTTTGATATATTTGCATGAAATAAACATTCAATGCACATTACACACAGACAAATTCAGAACCTTAACAAATAAATCGCATGAATGTGAACGCTTGTTTCTAAATTTCCTGAAGGGCTTTTCTACAATAATTTGCACGAAAGCAAGCGAATGCATGCTCCGCATAAACACAAAAAAAAATACACGCTTTATTATTGTCAGCAACAAAATACAAAAATAATCGTTTACGCAGCACCAACAACAATAGACTCTTTTCCTTCTCTGGACTACAATATAATCGGTCGGATAACGGGTCCACCAGGTACTGAATTCTATAACTGACTTTCTACGGTAACGTTTTCCATATAAAATTTCACAATCGACAAAACCCTATTCATATTTACTCGAACTAAATTTACGAGTTACTTCAACCAAAAGCACACAAATGACTAATTTTTCATCTTATTTATCGTTAATGCACCAATATTTAAGCATACTTGTGGGAATTGCGTTATTTACAAAGCGTTCCTTAACGTTAATTAATTTACTCTACACTTACTCAAAGCGGCACTATTTACAGCAAGTCTGTCTTTCATTTGCTTGAGCAGCGCGATATACGGGAATCTACCTCTTCAACAGCAAATCCTTAAATTAATCCGTACAAAAAAAATGCGTCACAGCAGACCCATAGAATAAAGGTTAAGCACTTCGAAAAACACGAAACCACCTCTATGTTCAAAACTTGCCTCGACAGACAAACGATACGTAACAGAAAATAACTTGGGGATGTGGTGAACCAATATATTATCCCTTTTATCGGAAACGGAGATCACCTTCTCCACGGTAATTCTATACAATCCCAGTATGTAATACCTTATTCCACCCCATAACTTCCATTCTCGAATATATTGCGATCACCGCAAACAAACAAAAAAATGTGAGTCCTGCTCTCTACGGCATCTCTAGTAGAACTGACTACTACCTTATTCAGAATTCGCCATTTCCAAACCTGTCCCTTCCCCAATTACATAAATCTAAATTAGCCTATCATAAAAAAAGAATTGCTTAAATTTTAACCGCGGTAAAAACGATACTCAATACGAAAATAGTCGAGGGAAAGAAATTACATCATGCTGCAATTGCAAAGTCAGCTTCTCAGCAACTGATCAAGATGATATCGGTATTTTCTTCAATACTTATTGTAGCCCAAATAAATTCCTCCCACAATAACAAAACTTAGCAAAAGTGATATGGTATACTACATTCAGAAATATCTGTGGCACATACAAAGCTATTACACGTGGACGTTATTAGAAACAAAATATCTTTTAATTTCAAACCTTGGATAACTTACACAATTACAATGTCAACTTCCTGAAATTTTATCGAAGAAATCTATCTTAAATACAATGCGTCAATCCTTTAGTTCTTAAAAAAAACATAATTGCTCTCATTAAACTAACTAAATTGCTAAAACTTAAAATTACGAAAACATTTCTGTACAAAAAACTACTCTAACATTAATCTAATCGTAACGATCGTCACCTGCGAGTGAAACGTAATTTTACAAATAGAAAGGGCATTTATAAATGTCTCCAAACCCAAAAAAAAACGTGATGAAACAAAAGCTCTCAAAAACTTAAACTCTTTTAAATTCGACATTAAAAAAAATAGAACAAAACCAACTATCTACCGTATGATCCTTAAAATTTACACACAGGGTGATAAGATACTATTATTGAGTCGAGTAAACAGAAGTAATAGCTATAATATATATTTTTTTATTGGTGCCCCATTCTATCTATTTAAAGCACGCCTAAGCGTGTTTAAATCGAACTTTCAAAAACCCGCGTTCTTTAAAGTTACCATGGCGATTACTGATCTGACAGGAGTACCTTGTAAAGTCAAATAAAATATTACTAACACATTCAAAACCTTTATTTTATTTTGCCACCATAATGTTCTTTATACGCCCCCAAATGCGGGCGTAATGTGGTCTTTATAGTACGGAAATGTCATTGATGCTAAGCAGCATGATTGACAGCAAACACATGACATGATATATAATAGTAATATCACAGTATCTTAGTAACAAGAAATTAACCTACTTTCACTTTCATGGTGCAAAATAAAATAAAACATTAGTACCACGGGCATAATTAGATTATGGCTCAGAAAAAGCCCGCTTCGCGTCGGGCTTTTAACATTCCCTCGAGCCACAATCTTCTGATTATGCCCTTAATACATAAATACCTATTATTTAAACATTATTTAACACTTTTAATTTTATAAATGAAAACAGAGAGTACAGTTAGTATTGTTAGATATATTAATTTGTATTTTCATATTTTACATTATTAGTTCTTATTTCCATTTTTTGTAGTAATAATACTAGTATTTATGATTTCAAGGTGCACCAATAAAAAAAATAGCGTAAAGTATTCGTGGATAACTGGTCTTTAAAACATTTACTATATTTCGAAGTTTTATCCACTTATTTTTTAATATACTATAAAATGCTCAGGAATTTTTATTTACAACAGGTATAATCAAGGCGACGTCCTTACAATAATGCTAACAGTGTTTAATGCAAGCCATAGGACCGGTGGCCGCGGCCTGCTTATTGCTTAAACGGAGCCCAGGAAGAAACGTTCAACTTTGACTTGTGATTCTTTGAAACTTTGTGAAGCCTTGTTACGTACGCAGACAGTTAGCAAAATTTCTTAAAACAAAAAAGGTTCTCGCTTGCTGAAAATAGTACTGCAAGAAAATACAAATTACAGTTTTTTATAGTTTTACAAAAAAAAACTAGGTCTTGTATACCAATGAAATTAACGCAGTAGTCTTCGCTTACTTTTATTTTGCCGATTAAAAAAAAGGTTTTAAATATCTCGTTTAGCCACGAGGTATGTGTGAAAAAGTAACAAAACATAATTTTGACAAATTTTGGACAAATTTCGTAATGAAAAATGTTGTCTCTATTAAAGAATGGTGCAATTGCCCATTTCAGATGGCCTGGGATCTAGTCTCTGTAAAGACCACATGTGGTTGTATGTACCTTATAAAAATGCCACTTTTTCAGCCCATTAGTAATGATGTACTGTGATTTATTCATCATTTATCATAAAACGTTCTGCAAAAGATACCTACAGTAGTTTTATACAGGGTCCGCCAATAGTGCGTGGACGAAGCTTTATGAGTGTATACAATATCGTTTTCAAAATTATTTATTGCAGGATTGTGTGGGATCTTTCGGGTTACAATTAGAAAATATTTTCGCAAAATTACTACTCGTATACAGGGTATTACAACACAAAGTTATATTTTTAATTGGAACATACTGTATATTATTATAAATTTGGATTCCCTGGTTAATTTTAAGGACACTTTATTCACTATGAGATATCTTAAACGCGCAATTTAGGCGCTGCATTCTATTTTTTGAAAATTTAGAGGTTGAAAAGAAAAATTGTAACAACCGTATGGAGAAATGTGTAACACAAAAATTTTAATGGTTGATTAGCCATAGACTGTGCTACATAAAATCGTAAAAATAGTACTATTTTCTTATTTAATTTTCGAGATATCGTAATGCAAAGTATAACATTTTCAATCATAGATAACTTGATTATTTTAAATGGAAAGGTATACATTGTTTTACATTGTTAGATAGGACATTTAATTACATTTTTTTGATATAACATTGTTGGTATTTATGTTTTGCCGTTTTTTGATAATTCAGCTTTTTTACTGAATTTGCAAAGTTTAACATTTTTAATCATAGATAACTTGATTTATTTAAATGGAAAGGTATACATTGTGTTACATTGATAGATAGGAAATTTAATTACAATTTTTTTGATATAACATTGTTGGAATTTATTTTTTGCCGTTTTTTGATAATCCAGCTTTTTTTACTGAATTTATCGATTTTGGAAGAAAATAATATTAAATTAAATGTTCAAATTGTCGACCACGCTGATTTAGACAATACTGAATTCTTTTAATAAAAGAAGCTTCAACCCGATCTAACATATTAGGAGTAATTGTAGCAAAAACATTTCTAATTCGCAATTTCATATTCTCAGCAGTTGTTGGTTCTTCCTCAGATAGTTTATTCTTCACAAAGCCCCAAAGAAAAAAATCCAATGAAGTTATATCGGGAGATCTAGCTGGCCAAAGTATCGGTCCTTGCCTCCCTATCCAATTTTCATGAAACGTCGAATTTAACCACTGGGTTACAATTCTGGCATGATGAGGAGGTGCCCCGTCTTGTTGGAAATACATACCTCTTCTTTGAGCCAAAGGTACATTCTCCAATAAATGATATAATTCCTTTTCTAGAAAATTATGATATTCTACCCCAGTGAGTGTGCCATTGAAAAAAAAAGGACCAACAATAGTTCCGCCGAATATACCTGCCCAAACATTCACTGACCATTTATTTTGAGAGACTAACCGAAATTGGTGTGGATTTTCATTTGAATAAAAATGAAAATTATGTCTGTTCACAAATCCATTTCGATGAAATGTACATTCGTTGGTAAATAATATCCCCGATATAAAATTTTCGTTCGCATTTAACTGTTGTTGAACCCACTGGCAAAAATTAATTCGATTTTGAAAATCCTGTTCTTTCAGCTCTTGATGTAATTGTACATGATAGGTGAAATTTATTTTTCTTTTAACATTCGTCTCACGGAAGTTTGACTGATTTCTAAATTGTCACTTAATTTCGGAATACTAACGTGGGGTTTTCAACTGTAGCTACAAGTACATGAAATTCATTTTCTTCATTTGTAACAACTTTAGCTCTTTCGTTATTAGGATATCCAACACTTCCAGTACTTTCAAATCTTTCTAAAAGATTGCGAAACGATTCTTCTCTTGGTTGTCTTCGATCAGGATAACGCTGCCCGTAGATTCGACGGGCCAATAAACAATTTTGTTTGATTCTCCAAGCACAAATATCATGTCAACTAATTCATTTTGCAAAAATTACTCATTATAATTCTTAAATAAACGTATTACGTATATGATGTTCGTAAAGTTAAGCGTCAAACATTCACACTGCAATAAAGTAATTAACTCAGTTACGTTTGAACATACACGCGAAATGACAAAACAGATACTATTGCTGAATTTTGTTTCTAATATTCTTTTGTTTTCATAGCTTGATGTGATTTAAACAATTATACATACATATGTAAACCTACGAAAATCGACAAATTCAGTAAAAAAGCTGGGTTATCAAAAAACGGCAAAACATAAATACCAACAATGTTATATCAAAAAAAATGTAATTAAATTTCCTATCTAACAATGTAAAACAATGTATACCTTTCCATTTAAAAAAATCAATTTATCTATTATTGAAAATCTTAAACTTTGCATTATGATATCTCGAAAATTAAAAAAGGTAATATTACTATTATTACGGTTTTATGTAGCACAGTCTATGAATAATCAACCATTAAAATTTTAGTGTTACACATTTCTCAATACGGTTGTTGCAATTTTTCCTTTCAACCTCTAAATTTTCAAAAAATTGAATGCAGCGCCTAAATTGCGCGTTTAAGATACCTCATATAGTCAATAAAGTGCCCTTAAAATCAACCAGGGAATCCAAATTTATAATAATATACGGTATGTTCCATTTAAAAAAATATAACTTTTTGTATACGACTAGTAATTTTTGCGAAAATATTTTCTAATTGTAACCCGAAAGATCCCACACCATCCTGCAATAAATAATTTTGAAAACGATATTGTATAAACTCATAAAGCTTCGTCCACGCACTATTGGCGGACCCTGTATAGCATTTGGTGTATTATATAAATGTTAAATCCATTAGTGCACGTATTACTATTTTATAATGCTAAGATTGATAACAATACAATTTTAATGCTTTGCATTGTGTTGCACACTTTTTAAATTGACCAGGAAGAAATAAGATTATACTATTTAAATTTCACGTATAAAAGAAAATATTAATAAATTAAAAATAGCCGTTCCCGAACTGGAAAGCGCCAGCTTATAATGATCCTGTAGATGTGGAGGTTCCCTCTAATCTCTTTATCATGCATACCCTTCGCTTCCACCACAAGACACTAGCATAAGAACTCATGTGCTGACCACATCACATTTTTTATAAACAATGTCACGTGTACTTCGAACTATTGATTAAACGCAAGTCAATTCTTATTCACGGTACATTAGCTTAATCTTGCTATATGAAATCAAATCATGATAAAAAGTAACAGCAAAGAACAAATAGCGTACATTAAAAACACCCCATTGAAATACGTTCCAGGAAATAACCTGTCAATAAGATAACCATAAGTTAGTCTTTACAGAACGAAATTACGTTTTAGTGTAATAAATTGTCACTCGAGTTTTTACTCTAGTACTTGATCATTACGTCACATTACATTAAACAAGTACAAGTTATTTAATTTTATATAATTAAAAATGTACAGAGAAATTTAGTTCTCTGAAAATACTCCAAATTTGATTTAAATTGCGATGTTATCAATTATTAATAAAATGATGCAACTGTCCCATTTGTCAATATGAATATCAAGGTTATAATAAAATTCAATGTTTTTTTCTATTATTAGGTAACATAACAGTTTGTATAATAAATGGAATCAATTTTTAAGGGCTATCGAAAATTCTTTCAAGACAGAATGAAAATTAAACGTCGTTGAGACATAGAAATAGATTTTGACTGCTGCAAGGCGACAAATAAATTTTTACTTTCTTACGAATGAAGTAGTAAGTAAAGTAATGCTTTAATAAAAAAAATCGACGTCGAAATTTTAACGGATTTACACGTTTTCTGCACATTTTAGACTATTTAGATCATTTTCGACTTGATGTATGTGTATGTGCGTGTGTGCATGCCTGTGTGTGTGTGCGTGTGTGCGTGTGTGCGTGTGTGCGTGTGTGCGTGTGTGCGTTGTGCGTGTGTGCGTTGTGGATGTGTGATGTGTGGCTGTATGCGTGTGGTGTATGCGTGTATGTGGTGCGTATGTGGTGTTGTGTGCGTGTGTGCGTGTGTGTCGTTGTGCATGTTGCAGTGTGGCGTGTTGTGTGTCGTGTGTGCGTGTGAGTGGTGTGTGATGCGTGTACGTGTGTGCTGTGATGATGGCGTGTGTGTGTGGTGTGTGTGATGTGTGCGTAGTGCGTGTACGCGTGTGTGCTGTCGATGTGTGCGGTGTGCTATGCGTGTGTGGTGTGTGGTGCGTGTGTGCGTGTGTGCGTGCGTGTGTGTAGCGTGTTGCTGTGTACGTGTGTGTGTGTGCATGTGGGTGCGCGTGTTAGTTGACGTGCTCGTGTGTGCGTGTGCGTATAGTGCGTGTGCGTGCAGTGCTGGTGCGTGTGTGCGTGTATGCGTGTGTGTGTGTGTTGCGGTGTGCGCGTGTGGCGTGTGCGTGTGTCGCGTGTGTGCGTGTGTGCTGTGTGCGTGTGCGAGTGCGTTGTGTGTGTGTGCGTGTGGTGCGGTGTGTTAAGTTAGCGTGTGTGCGTGTGGCATGGTGTGGCGTGTGTGCGTGCGTGTTGCGTTTTGTGAGTGTGTGCGTGTGATGCGTGTTGCGTGTACGCGTGTGTGCGTGTGTGCGTATGTGCTGTGTGTGTGCGTATGTGTCGTGTGCGTGATGCGTGTGTGCGTGTGTGCGTGTGTGCGTGTGTAGCGTGTCGCGTGTGTGTGTGCGTGTGTGCGTGTGAGCGTGTGGTGTGGTGTGCGCTGTGTGTGCGCTTGTGCGTGTGTGCGTGTCGTGTGTGCGTCTGCTGCGTGTGAGTGCGTGTAGCTGTGACGTGATGCGTATGCGTGTGTGCGTGTGTGCGTGTTGCGTGTGTGCGTGTGAGTGCGTGTGTGCGTGTGCGTAGTGTGCGTGATGTGTAGCGTGCGATGTACGCGTGTGTGCGTGTGTCCGTGTGTGTTCGTGTGTGCGTGTTGTGCGTTGTGTACTGTGTGTGCGTGTGCGTGTGCGTGGTGCGTGCGTGTGTGTGCGTGTATGCGTGTGCGCGTGCTATGTGCGTATGTGTGCGGTGTTGCGTGATGGGCGTGATGCGTGTGTGCGTTATACGTGTGCGTGTTCGTAGTGCGTTAGTGCTGTGTGAGCGTGTGTGCATGTGTGCGTGTGTGCGTTGTGCTGTGTGCGTTGCGTCGTGCGTGGGCTGTGTGCGTGTAGCGTGTGATGCGTGTGTGTTGTGCGTTGGTGCGTGTGTGGTGTGTGCGTGTGCGTGTGTGCGTGTATGATGTGCGTGTTGTACGTGATGTGTGACATGTATGCGTTGTATACAGTGATAGTGCGTGTGTTCTGTGTGCGTATGTGCGTGCTGTGCGTGCGTTATGTTGTGTCATGTTGTGCGTGTGCTGTGCTGTAGCGTGTCGTTGTACGTGTCGTGTACTGTGTGCGTGTAATGTCGTGTTTGCGTGTGCATGCTATGTGGGTCTGTTTGTGCGTCTGTGCGTATGTGATGAGTTTGCATGATGCATTACGCTGTGTCGTGTGTTGTGTTACGTTGCTGTATGCTGTGCTGTGTGTCGGTAGTGCTGTGCAGCGTGTGCGTGTGTAATTTGGCGTATGTGCATGTGTGCGTGTCGTTGCCGTGTGTGCGTGATGTATTGTTGCGTGTATGCTGTGTATGGCGTTGCGTTGCGTGTGCATTGCGGTGTGATGTATGCGTTTAGATCTTGCGTGTGCGTCTGTGCGTTTGTGCGTGTGAGCGTTTGTGTGTGTGGCGTTTGCGTCTGTGCGTATGTGTGTGAGCGTGTACGTGTATCGTGTGAGCGAGTGGGTTTGTGCGTTTGGTAGCGTTTGTGCGTTGTGCAGTGTACGTGTGTGTTTTTATTATTTTTTATATTTATTACAAATTTGTCTTACATGCTGTTTGTGTTACATCTAATTTTTAAATTGGTTTTACATGTCTATGTACTTGCTCATTATTGCTGAAATTCTAATGTGCTTTTGGTGTATAACATAAATTTTGTAAATTGTGTCTTAATTTTCCTTTGTCGAAAACATGTTTATTCTTAAGTTATGCGTGTCTTTGTTACTTGCATTTATTATTCTTCATACTATTGCTTCTGTATACATGGTACTTCAAAATTGCTTTTGGTTTATTTTCTGGCCTCTAAACTGGCTGCTCTGTGTTACGTTTAATTTACTGTTTACCAAAATGTGCTTTTAATTCTGGCGTTCAAATTCATTTGCGTTGTGCCGTTGTGTCTAATTTGCTTTACGGTATATTGCTGTATCTGTTTTGGCGAAGCCTTTATATGGTGGTCTTGCTTCCATTTATTTGTGAAACGTTTCGTGTTTGACAATTGTGTCTTGGCTTGTGTATTAACATTATCCTTCTGCATTGTATCTTCATTTAAACGTTTTTAATTCTGTTATCGTAATTGGTGGGGAGA
>JARFJB010002121.1:830000-867500 GCA_036346205.1 Vesta saturnalis
GTGATGGTATGTGGTGTGTGTATGCGGGTGTGTATGTGTGCGAGTGTGCGTGTGGTGTGTGCGTGTGTGCGTGTTGTGTTGTTGTTGTGTGTTATTGTGTGTGTGCTGTGTGTGAACTGTGTGCGTATATGGCGTGTGTGCGTGTTTGCGTTAGTGCGCATTGGGCTGTGTGTCTGTCGTATGTGGTGGAGCGTGTTGCATGTACGCGTGTGCGTGTGTCCGTGTCCGTGTGTGTACGTGTGTGTGGTGCGTCTGTACGTGGTGCGTGTATGCGTGTGCGTGTTGCGTGTGCGGTGTGTGCGTGTGTTGCGTGTCTGCGTGTGTGCTGTGGTGTGGCTGTGCGATTGCGTGCGTGTGTGTGTGGCGTGTGCGGTGAGCGTGTGAAGCGTGTGTGCGTGTTGCGTGTGCGTGTGTGTGTGCTGTTGCGTGTACGTATGCGTGTATGCGCGTGCGGCGTGTGTGCGTGTGAGCTGTTGTGTGGTGTTGCGTCTGTACGTATGGTGTGTGAGCGTGTAGTTGTGTCGTGTGGCTGTGTGTGCTTGTGCGTGTGTGTGTAGCGTTTGTGGATTGTGCATGTGTCGTGTGTGTGGTGTTGTCGTATACGTTAGTGTGTGTGTTGCGTGTGTCATGTATGTCGTTCGTGTGTGGTGTTCCTTTATGTCGTGTGTGCGTGTTCGTGTGTGTCGTGTCAGCGTGTGTGTATGCGTTGCGCGTGTGTACGATGGTGTGGCATTGTGCGTTGTGTGAATGTGAGCGTGTATGCATGTATGCGCGTACGCGTGTGTGCGTGTTGTGTATGTGTGTTGTGCTTGTGTAGTGTGCGTGTATGTGTTGTGCTGTGTGCGTGTGGCGTGTGCTTGCGTGTTCTGTGTGCGTGTGCAGTTCTGTGTGTGTGTGTCGTGTGGTGTGTGCTGCGTTGTGCGTGTCGTTGTCGTAGTGTGTGTGTGTGTGTGTTGCGTGTGTGCTGTGTGTGATGTGTGTGTGTGCGTGTGTGTGTGCGTGTGCTGTGCGTGGTGTGTGTGCTGTGTCGTGTGCGTGTGTGGTGTGTGCTTGTCTGTGTGTGTGTGTGTGCGTATGTGTGTGCGTGTTGTTGTGTGTGCGTGTGCGTGTCGTGTGTCTGTGTGCGTTGTGCGTGTGTGCGTGTGTCGTGTGGTGTGGTGCGTGTTGCGTGTGCGTGTGCGTTGCGTGTTGCGTAGTGTGCGTGTCGTGTGGTGTGCTGTGCTGTGCGTGTGTGTGCGTGTGTGCGATGTCGTGTCGTGAGTTGTGTGCGTGTGTGCGTGTGTGCGTGTCGTGTGTGTGTGCGGGTGTCGTGTGTGCGTGTGTGTCGTGTTGTGGTGTGTGTGCGTGTGATGTGTGCGTGTGTGTGTCGTGTGTGCGTTGTGCGTGTGATGTGAGCGTGTATCGTGTGTGATGTCGTGTATGCTGTATATGCGTGTAGTGTATGTGTGCATGTGCGATGCGTGTTGATGTATGCGTGTATGCGTGTCGTGTCGTGTGTGTGTCGTGTGGCTGTGTGTCGTTGTGTGCGTGTGCGTGTGCGTGTGTGCGTGTGTGTGTGTGTATGTGTGTGTCGTGTGTGTGTGTGTTGCGTGTGTGCGTGTGTGCGTGTGTCGTGATGCGTGTCGTGTTGTGTGTGTATGTGCGTATCGGATGTGTGTGTGTTGTGGTATAGTGTGGCATGTGTGTGTGTGTCGTGTATGCGTGTTGTGATGTGTGCGTGTGTGTGTCGTGTGTGCGTGTGCGTGTGTGTGTGTGTGTGTGTGCGTTGTGCGTGTGTGATGTTGTGTCGTGTATGTGTGTCGTGTATGTGTGCTGTGTTGTGTATGTGTGTTTGTATGTTGTGTAGTGTGTGTGAGTGTGCGTGTGTGTATGTGTGTGTGCGTGTGTGTGTGTGTTGTGTTGTTTTGTTTTTTTTTTTGTGTTTTTTGTTTGTTGTTGTTATTTGTGTGTGTGTGTTTGTGTATGTGTATGTGTGTTGTGTGTGTGTGTGTGTGTTTTGTGTGTGTGTTGTTGTGTGTGTGTGTGTGTGTTGTGTGTGTATTTGTTGTGTGTTATGTGTGTGTGTGTGTGTGTGTGTGTGTGTATGTGTTATTTATTGTGTTGTGTTATTATGGTATTTTGTTATGTGTTTATTATATGTGTTGTGTGTGTGTTATATTGTGTGTGTGCAATGTGCGTGTGTGTTTGCGTGTACAGTCAATATATAGTTTTAGTGCTTTGAGATTACACTAAAGGTGTTGGTTGCATTTCAAAACAGAGATATATTGTTTATGATTATGCATGTTTATGATTTTTATGTATTCAAGGTTATAAGAAGAGTGCACTAGTTTGTATATTTGTGCGTATTAATTAATTGAATGAACTTTTTTTTTTAATTATCTTTGTTAAAATATGCATGAAGTCATGTGTTGGTCATGAGTTTTTTATATTGACTGTGATTGATCTATTTGTAAAATAATCACGAGCGGAAAAACAATGGAATAAATGAGTTCTTAAATTATTAAATTTTGTCAGTTTAGTATGGAAATGCAAACTTTCAAGAGTGTCACACATAGATAAATTTTATCTGTGTACGCGTGTTCGTGCGTGCGTGCGTGTTTGCGTGCGGGTGTATGTTAACACCCACGATAACTCCAGAACGAAAACACGTACGTATTTAAAATGTACTTAAATTTGTTTTTATTTCTCCGGTAGCTGTTTAGATTTTGGGAGAAATTTAGCTGCGGTTTATGAGAAGCTGTTTTGATTTTATCAAATGTTTCTCATACAGCTGTATTATATAGGTTAATTATGTTATATGCAATTTTTTGTTACTAATCGTAATTTAGCGGCAAAAAAATGTCTAAGGTAGAATTTAATTGTTAGTGCAATTTTTTTCAACATCTGAATATTGATTAATTTTATAAGATGTATAGACATATTTCTTAACGAATCAGTTTTAAAAACTTTTTTTATCAGGGTTAAGTGGCTGTTAAAATCTGCAATAATTTACACAAACGGGTAACACTGTTGACATTTGTGGGTAAAAATTTCGAAGTGTGTTCAAATGTTATAACAATTTTCTAAACTATTAAATGAGGTTTTTGGTTAATCCGTTTTATGTTATAAAACACTGAGTCATTTATAAATGGTATACAATTACTTTTTGTGCTTTTCACGTGTTTAACGTTTAGTATTTGATCTACTAAAAACTGATCGGAGAGATGTTAATGTAAAATAATTGACATGATTTAGAATATGGTTTAAAAAATCAATTCTTTTCAAAAATTAAAATTAAGGATACATATTTCTGCAAATGACTGACGAATTCTGGTCTTAGTGACGACGATGTAATAATATTATAAGCATCAGGGTTGGTGAGAAGTTTAAATTTAACGTTCAAATCTTCACGTGACCAGGAATCAACTGGACAAATGGCAGATATTCATTACGGACTCACTCATTTAAATGCAAGAACAGTTTTGTGTGCGAATTTGAATAAAAATTTGGAGCTGGAATGGGAGAAAATGTGTGATGAGTTTATGAACGTGATAAAGATCTCAGTTTAAGGAAACTAGTTTATCTAATACATCATTTAAGAAACACAATGTGCAAGAATTCTTTAAAAATTACCAAAATGTAATGGACCGCAATAATTTCAAATCTCACAGAATATATAATATTGACTACACTGGCGTGACTACAGTTCTACAAACTTCAAAGGTTATAGCAGTCAGGTAAAAAGCAAGTTGGGTAAATAGTGTCTGCTGAACGCGGAGAACTAGTTTATTTATGCGGAATTGTAAATGCTACATGTTGTACTATTCCCCTTACTTTAGTTTTCCCCCGCGTGCAATTTAAAGACCAATTACTTACAGGAGCCTTAACTGGAAGTCTAGGATTAGCAACCCGTAGTAGTTGGATGTCAAGCGAACTTTTTCCATCGGTTCGAAATCATGTTAAAGCGGATACGCAATGCTCAAAAGACAATCCGATTTTGCTTTTAATGGATAACCACTGTAGCCACATCAGTATAGAAGCCACCAATTATTTAAATAATAATGGTATATTTGTACTGACGTTTCCTTCTCATTGTTCATATAGACTGCAGCCTTTAGATGTTGAAGTTTATGGAACTATTTAAAGCAGCAGTTAGGGTATTTTTAAATGACTGTATGAGGACAAACCCTGGTAAACCAGTCACAATCTATGATTCAAATTGCATCAAAAGGACACTTGCGATCTTTTACCCCTCAAAAACATCAGCATTTGATACGGAACATGGCCGGTCAACAGCCAAATATTCATCGTAGAACATTATTATTGCAATTATGTCACAGACAGAATTACTATTCGAGAACAACAAAGCAAGACTGAGACAGATACATTAAATTTTGTAATTTGGAATCTACCGAGCCTCGTACTTCCGATTTTTAAACCGCAGCAGTAGTTAATAGCATTTCTTCCCTAACTCCAGAAAGATATAGCACTGAGTCTGAAAGTGTCACTCCATCGACTTCAAACGCAGTTGACCAGACATTGAACTCAAACATAATTTTATCTCCGGAAGAAATTAGGCCACTGCCCAAAGCAGAGCCTCGCAAAAATATGCAGAAACGAACTAAAGGCAAGTCACGCATTTACACAGATACTCTGGAAAAAACCAGTTAGAACAACAATATGCAGCTAAAAAACAACAGGCAGTAACAGCAGACAAAGTAAAAGCTGTAAAAAGAAAAGTAATGGCATCCAAGAAGATACGTAGGACTCTGACGAAAGTGCGGAATTCAAATCAGATGAAGACAATAAAGGTTTAACTGATGAAGATCCAGAACCCAACTTGTTATGTGATGATGAAAAAATAAAAATTGTCGACTACGTTCTTATAAAATTGGCCTATAAAACAGAGTTTATGCTGGTTACATTCAAGAAGTTTATGATCATTCTGACTTCGACATTAAGTTTTTTAGAAAGAAACATGGAGGTTCTTTTTTTCTCTTTCCAGAAGTTGATGACGTGTCTTCAATTGAAAGGAATGAAATAATTTACAAACTTTCGAACCCAGTTTCAGTTCCTGGAACAGCAAGCACTACGGGTTATTTGTCTTTCAATGTAAATTTTTCTTTCTACTATAATTTTCAATTATATTTTTTTTATTTTCTTCAAACAAGTCTTCATTTGTTGTTAATATTAATGGTAACGACCTAATATAATACTTATACTGGAACTCCAATTTAGTGATTGTTTTGCCATAATCAATTTTTCTACTCAAAAAAGCGACAAGTATCTACACTGACTCCATTCTCTCCTAAGAGTTCTATATAGGGTGATTTTTAAGTTGATGCTTTTTTTTTAAACTGTGTATAGAACTAATTAAAATAAACAACTTTTTCAAATAACATTTGTTAATTAACTCAAAATAAAAGATTTTTAAGTTGATGCTTTTTTTTTAAACTGTGTATAGAACTAATTAAAATAAACAACTTTTTCAAATAACATTTATTAATTAACTCACAAATAAAAGAGATATTTCGTTTTAAAGGAAGAAGCAGTCAAGTTCTATTTCAAATGACATGTCCCAATGTTGTCACCATTCTGTTCTACACAACGCTGTGCGCGATGTAAGCACTGTTCGGTGATAGCGCGTAATAACGAAATTCGTTTTGTTTTAATTGTTGCTGCTGCCTGTTCTATGCGTCCAATTAATTCTTCCCGCGTGTTTACCGGTGTTTTAAAAACTAACGCTTTCATGTAACCCCACAGAAAAAATCGCATGGTGTAAGGTCTGGTGAGCGAGGTGGCCACGCAACTGGTCCATTTCGACCAATCCACCTGTTTGTAAAAGTATAATCCAACTCCCGCACTTCTCGTCTAAAATGAGGAGGTGCTCCGTCTTGTAGAAGCCACATGTTTTGCCTTATATCCAATGGAAATTCTTTCAGTAGATTAGGTAGATGATTTTCCAAAAAATTCAGATAATTCTCGCCCGTTAAACGGTCTGGCAAGATGTGCGGACCAATGAATATTCCATTTACAATTCCAGCCCAAACATTTACGGAAAATCTTTCTTGAAAACTTGATCTCCGTATAGCATGGGGATATTCAAATGACCAAACATGAGTATTGCGGAAATTGTTGATTCCATTTCTGGTGAATATTGCTTCGTCCACGCACAAAATTTTTCTTGTAAAATTCAAATGATCTGCATTGTTTTGTAAAAGTCATGCACAGAACTCAACTCTACGGGGATGGTCTTGAGGAAGTAGCGCGTGTACACGTTGAACGTGAAATGGTACAACTGATGTTTTCCACAACTTTGTTTGACTTACACCGACCTCACGTGCAATTTCTCTAGTACTTATCGATGAATCTTCCTCAACAATATTCAAAATTTGTTCTTCATTCTGCATATTCACAGGTTGTCTCGGTCTTCCTACATGCCCTCCACGATGTTCTCTTAAATAACCAGTATCCCTTGCCCTCTGAACGAGATTTATAAAACTACGGGATGTCGGATGCACTCTTAATGGAAAGCGTTCTGCATACAGCCTTGCGGCTGCAGCCGCACTGACGACACTCCATAAATCAACAGTATATCCACAAGTTCATTATTTTCTACTATGAGCCATTCTTTATTTTCAATAATCACAAACTGACTGAAATCTAACACGCGATTAACTGACAACAAATTGACACATTTCTGCTTGACATAAAATATGTAAACAGAAACAAAACAAAATCAACAGCCGTCTTATCACAGAGATTGTTTGCAGTCCCATAACAACCCGAATATGCGTGGTGAGGCTATAAACACCGGTAAATACGCGGGAATAATTAATTGGGTGCATAGAACAGGCAGCAGCAACAATTAAAGCAAAACGAAAAAATGTTATTTGAAAAAGTTGTTTATTTTAAGTAGTTCTATACACAGTTTAAAAAAAAGCAACTTAAAAATCTTTTATTTTTGAGTTAATTAAAAAATGTTATTTGAAAAAGTTGTTTATTTCAATTAGTTCCATACTCAGTTTAAAAAAAAAGCATCAACTTAAAAATCACCCTGTATATAAAGCGTAATAAGTGTAAAATGAAATAATTATGATGTAAAACACTTAAACTGTATTATCGATATTTTTATAGAAGCGAGCGATTTTGGGATTTTTTTCCTCTATCTGGCATGAAGTTTTAAACGTCTGTTTTACATATATTTATTGTTTGTGCTTTTACAATGTTGCCTATTTTCGTAATGAATTTATAAAAAAGTTTGCATAATTATCCTAAAAAAATTGTTAAAATTATTACATTTCTTTTAATTTTCATTTTGTAGGTTGGAAGACCGTGTGTTGTTCCACACCAGATATTTTTTATTATCAAACGATAGCCTATTATTTTGTTGCTTGTATACTTTATCAAAATTTGCTTTTGTCGTTTAGTTTAGTTATTTGATTAGATTTAAAAGTTAATGAATTAATGTTATCCCAATCCTCTCTATTTGATATAGATGAAATTTCATAATGCAAACATAACAGGTCTCTATGGTTTTTATAAAGCCTTGCTAGTAGATAATATGTATTTGATTACGTTGAAAATATTTAAGTTCGTTTGTAAATTTGATTAGCTTGTTATTAAAATTTATTTTAACATATAAATGGGTGTTCTTTTGATCACGACATCGTACTAAAAAAGTAAGTGATTATAGTAAGTAATGAATTTAAAATCATGCATGTAAACGTTAACAAAGTCGGTGATTTTAATCTGCTGCTGAACAGTTATACAATTACCTCTAAATTCTATTACCTATTTCAAGCTGTACTGCCGTGCATGTAATAACTTAGTTTCTAGATAATTTTGTAAATTTATAAGCAGTACAGTAAAGCTTAGTAAAATGCAAGGAAAAATAAGATATTCAAAGACTAAATCTCTTATTTAATACGTTAACCTAAATATGTTAACAATATTTCCCTTAGTTGTGAATAACATATTAACTTTATAAAGGGTTTTAGTGAATCAGAAATGTATGGCATAATCTATGACTAATCTATTCTACAAGGAGAGATTAAACCTAAACTACATGTTAATAACACTTACATGACATTGGCTTAGGCTGTAATTCGTACTCGTGTTGAGCTGTATTATTTATTTTGTTTAGATAACTCCATGTTCATATTCTCAAAACATGACAGTGACGTTTTCATATAAAAATGAAGCATATTAAATCCCCTTTGGTTGTTTTTAATTCCACTAGGTAATAAATACATTATTATTTCACAACTGTTCCAGCATACTTAAACTTTTAGTTTTAGTTTTATTGCAATAATACATTTTTTAAATTAGTAAACAATATAATAAAATGTGAAAGTATCACAATTTCGAAGAGCAACTAAAATTAAGTGCAGCAACGAATAAAGTATACATGCTGTAAGCACTATACAGTGCGTTCATAAAGTAGCCGATAAAATCAATTAAAATTCGAATGGGAGTTTAGGAAGAAAACGCTCGGACCCATTGATTTTTATTTTCAATTTAGAATTTTTTTACGTAAAGTTGAAATATACAGGGTGTGTCAAAAGAAAGATATGACCTCGTCGACATTTTTTTAAATATCAACGCCTATTTTTTATTGCAGAGTTAGAAAGGGTACATGTTTTTACGTCCGACGAGGTAAATATGGACGAAGGAAATATTGAATATTGACAATTATCGTAAACATTAAAAATAAGAAAATTTCATTGCCAATGCAAGAAAACATTAAATTGTACATTTTGTTAAAATTATTTTAATTATTTGCACTTTAGCAACATGCACCGGTGGCCAACTAAGAACGGCCGTCGGCCATATCTCAGGAATGAATTATAGCACAGGTTCGGGGAAAAAAAATTATAACAAAAGTGACCTCGAGAAACGCCTGGAAATTATTTTTCAGAATTGTAGGTCCACCGCTAGAGGGCGTATTTGACAGTTAAAATTTTGAAAACCAAAATTTCTCAAAATTTACTCAATTAAGGGGCATATTAAATATTATAATTTTTATTTGACAAGTTTTAGTCTATCTCTTCAAATAAGGGGTGGGAAAGAGTGGGAACCTTGTTACGAAAAAACGCCTTTAATTCGGGTTCTGCTTGACGGATTTTAATAAACTTGAGGTTGTTTGGAAGAGCTTTTGTTAAACAATAGAAAATTTGTAAATTTGAAGCAATCTGATTAATAACATAAATGCTAGAGGACGCTGTTTAATATTTTTTTAATATTGTGTTTTCTCTTTACAATTTTAAATGGAAGCATAAAAATTTAAGTAGGTCTTTAAAAAGTAGACTAAATTAGTAATAAAACAGTGAAAATCGCAAGTCGATATCTTTTTCCTATTCTGAGATATCGTAAGAAACAGGTAAATGGCGGGATTCCAACGTCTAGTAGGCTAGTTCGCGTTAACGGAAATTATTAAATTTAGCCTGGATGAAAAGATCTTACATTAGTCTGCAGTAATTTAAACTGTTACCATACTAATGTTATGGTTGCCGCTAGATTACCTAAATGAAATGCTGTCGCTACTAACAATGAGAACAAATGATAAAATAATAATGTGATAAATCTAACAATTAAAACCTTAAATAAATAACTACGTAATTAGTGTCGCCCTAGATGTTCGAAATGTCGTCCATCATTTTCAATGCATGAAATCAATCGCTGACGGGTGGAGAGAACAGCAGTTTCAATTTCTCCCCTTGATATACTTCGTATTGTCTGTCGTATTCTTTCAATCATGTCAGCTCTTGTTGTGGGTCTATCGGCGTAAACGAGATCTTTTATTCGCCCCCACAAATAAAAATCTAAACAAGTTAAGTCTGGAGACCTTGGTGGCCAAATAAATAAACCTCCACGTCCTATCCACCTTTCAGGGTATCATTGATCTAAGAAATTCCGAAAATCTCTAGAATAATGTGCCGGGCACCCATCATGTTGCAAGAACATGTCACGACGAATGGCCAAGGGTACGTCTTCCAAAAGAAGTGGCAATTCGTTGCTTAAAAAATCTAAATATCTTTCTCCATTAACAGTCTCATTAAAAAAGGCCCAATATTTCTCCACCTGGAATCCCGACCACATTTACAGACCAACGACCCTGATGTTGGACCTCCTGCATAGTGGGTATTCGTTTCAGACCAGTAGTGCATATCATGTCGATTTACACTACCATCACTATGAAAAGTAGCCTCATCTGTCCACATAATTCGTGAAAGCACTTCAGGATCGTGGTGTATCATATTTGAGAGCCAGTTGCAAAATTCAACCTGGTATCGAAATCTTGAGCATTCAAACTATGGTGTAAGACCATGTGATATGGGTGCAATCTAAAATAGTATATATTATAAAGTAATCAGATCAATAAGACACATTGAAGTCCTTCGTTGTTAGTAAACGAAAATGACTTTAAATGCATTAACTCTCGTAATGTTATTAGTGTATTACGAATTTTTTCGCCCGGCCTCTCATTATTTTTATTATTGGTACCTTTTACATTACTTTGCTTATTTCACGAACTGTCGGAAGATGATTTTGATCGGCGAAATGAATTTTGTAAACAAATCCAACAATTATGTTATGGTAATGCCAAATTTATAAAAAGAATAATTTTTGTCCACGAAGCAACATTTGCTTTAAACGGTCATGTGAATAGACAAAATTGTCTTTATTGAGCAACCGAAAATCCTCATTAGTTCACGAAATATCACACCCAAAACCCTCAACAATTGAACTCTTTTTGTGCGGCATAGTTGACGGAAGAGTTATAGGTCCTTATTTCTTCGAGGATACTCTCACTGGTGCGAGATATTTAGACTTTCTTCAAAATCACCGCATAACCGCTTTAATAACGTAATATCCGGATTTAGAAGAACTCGATATGTACCACCGTGACCTCTTTTTGTCAACAAGATGGGACGACACCACACTACGCTTTACCTTTTCGCGTTTATTTGGAAGAAGTTTTTTTAAATCTTTGGATAGGTAGAAGAGAGACAATTTAGTGGCCAGCCAGATCACCAGACATAAATTCTCTAGATTACTTCTTGTGGGGATGCTTAAAAAGTAAAGTATACACGACGTGACCGGCCAATTTAGAAGGTTTAAAAGTACGAATTCCCCAAGAAATTAGAGACATTAACGCAAATGTCATCGACAACGGTCAGAAATCATATGTTATTCACCTAGGCTATTGTCAGATTGTTAATGGTGCTCAATTCAAACATTTAATTTAAATTAGTGGAACCATTTTACAACTAAATTAGGCGAACCCTGTGTTTCAAAATATATTTTATAAAAAAAATTATTTCTTATTATAAATGATACATGTTATCCATTTAGGTACGATTTTTTCTTCAAAATGAGCACATCTTCTAAACTACCCTGTATAACACAATCAAACCTTATATTGAAAGAATGGCCGAAGTGAGCTGAACCCAAATTTGGAATAACATACAGTGTGTCCCATTTAAAAAAATCTATGTTTGGTTCATCCTGTATAAAACAAACACCCTGTATAACCTGAAATAATTTAGAATATGCGCTTCAGTTTTTTCTACTACACTTCAAAATTTTGTTTACCTATTTCATCAAATAAGGGAGCTATCGCACGCGGACGCAAGTGGTGTCCCCAGTATTAACATCATCCATATGTACGTAAAAAGATGTACCCTTTCCAATTCTGCAATGAAAATAGGAGTTGGCATTTAAAAAAAATGTCGATGACGTTATATCTTTTTCTTGACACACCCTGTATATTTCACTTTTACGTAAACTATTCTAAATTGAAAATAAAAATCGACGGGTCCAAGCGTTTTCTTCCTAAACTCCCTTTCGAATCTTAATTGTATTTATCCGCTAATTTACGAGCGCACTGTATAAATGTTGTAACCATTTATAACTCATAGACACACAACATAGTGCTTTGCATATTGTTAAAATCATTTTCGTTTAAAAGAGTACTTAGAGAAAGTAATAAAATTTTTGATTATGTCTAATCTTTAAACATTTTTATAAGTATTAAATAGGGACATTTGGATTTAGAGGTATTAACGTTCTATTTAATGAACAATAAACCTTTTTTTTTAAAGTTAGAGTAACATATGTTCCATGTGTTGTTAAAATACCTGGTGTGGAACAACACACTACCTACCAACCTACAAAATGGAGATTAAAAGAAATGAAATAATTTAAACAACAATTTTATTAGGATAATTATGCAACCTCCTTTATAATAAGTTAAATATGAAAATTAGCAACATTGTAAAACAAAAACAGTAATGTATGTACAACAGGCGTTTAAAACTTCATATCAGATAGAGGTTAATAGACATCTAAATACCGCCTTAAGAAAAATTCCAAAGCCTCCCGTCCGCTTCTATAATATATCGATAATACAGTTTAAGCATTTTCAATCATATTTATTTAATTTTTACACTTATTTCGCTTTATGTTAATAAAATAAACTTGATATAGAAAAATTATATAAAATTGAATTTTCTTTAAAAATATGTCTACACATTTTCCTATAAAATTAATCATTAATTCAGATATTGAAAAAAATTGAACCAACACTTAAATTTTACCTTGGGAATTCTTTTGCCGTAAATTACGCATCGTGTTAAAAAATTGCATAATTAATCAATATAATTAAGGTCTATGTATTGGTTCTATTATGTCTTTGATATGTACGCCTGTTTCCGAAATATGTGATAGAAATCAAAAACAGCTCCTAATAAACTCCCCTTCTCCGCCGCTTATTTTTTCAAAATCTAATCAGCTCCAGTAGGAATGAAAACAAGCTTAAATACGAAATTTTAAGTATGTATGTGTTTTCGTTCTGGACTTATCGTGTATGTTAACATACATCCACACATCCACACACATGGATATCATAGCCGATCTTGGCGAAACTAGGTCAAACGTTGTAAAATGAGCTAATAGGTCTATTTAGCATAGTAAAACAAAAGTCGATTGCTTAACCTATATCTACATATGAATATGTAGGTTGGAAGGTAAACTAGTAATTACATTCTTTTATACAAGGTGGGTGTCTACTGCGTGGACGGAGGATATCTCCTTAACTATTATCGATATTAAAACCAATTTTGGTGTGGTAATACACGATAATTGGACCTACATTCAAAAAATATTTAGGTATATACAGGGTGACTGACAAAAATATGCCAACCTAAACCTGTATTTTTTTTGGAAAACAGTGTATATTTCTGCAGTTTTGGATTCATTGTTACATTTAGAGTAAAATTATAGAAATGTGTAACTGTATCACTAACCGTTCTGCAGATATCGTCACTTTAGTACCAAAATAGAGTTGACTTTGGAACCACGATGGTGTTGTCACCACGATTTTGTAAATCTGTATACCACCGACTATTAATAAAGTCTACTAACAAACAAACTGGGAAATTTTCGACAACATGTAAAACTATACAGAATGATTAACTTACGCGAAATGTAATTTTCTTCAATTTTTCAATGCAACACCCTGTATATTTCTTCACATTTCGATTCCCCGTGAAAAGTAGATATTAATTGATAATAGGTCTCATATCCATAAAAGACGAACCCTTCTTGAGATATTGACGCTTTATTTGAAATATTGAACACAGAAGAACAAATAAAACAAAATCTAGAGCAAAAAAAAGTACGAATGGCAAATAAATTCTTTAACTGATAGGAAAACTTAATTAATAACTAAACAATAAAATAATTATCAACAGCTAAAAATAAGTTGAACAAGTAAACATAAACGAATAAAACCATAAATCAAATTAAATGCTCAAAATGCTGACCGCCTAGCTAAACACTTTGCAATTGCTCTGTAAACGAAAGATTCACTGCAACATCATTAGAGGCGAAATGGATTGAAACGCAGCTCTAATTCTATTTTTCATCTTCGCTTGTAATGGGAGGATGTTGGTAAACTTTTTCTTTAACGTAGCCCCAAAGAAAGAAACCAAACGGCGTAAGATTGGGTGATCTGGATGGTCAGTTTTGCACACCAGGCAACTCATCGGATAATTTCTATCGAGATATTGCCTAACGTTGATTGCATAGTGTGGAGGGCGCCATCCAGTTGAAACCACACGACCATTATCTACTCGATATTTTCCAAAAGCTCAGGTAAACCATTTTCCAAAAACTGTAAATATCTTCTCCACTAAGACTCCCATCAAAGAAAAAGGACCAACCACATTAAAATTGATTTACCACCCACAATTAACTGACCATCGATGCTGGTGATCAACAACTCTTAAATGTGTGGATTAGTACCTGAACAGAGATGATAGTTAGTGATTAATATTACCGTTATTGTGAAAAGTTGCCTCATCCTAAATAGAATGTATTAACAGAATTGGGTTCTTTATTGACTTTAGTAGTTACCCATTGGCAGAAAGATTCACGATTTT
Organism: Vesta saturnalis; assembly: GCA_036346205.1. Classification (NCBI taxonomy): domain Eukaryota; kingdom Metazoa; phylum Arthropoda; class Insecta; order Coleoptera; family Lampyridae; genus Vesta; species Vesta saturnalis. The sequence continues at coordinate 844,427 of JARFJB010002121.1, forward strand.
GAAAATCTATTTCACTTAAAGCTTGATGTTGCTCGATATGATAAGGATGCAATCTGTTTTTAAATAAAGCTGTGAACTGTATTTCTATTTAGGTCTAGGTGTGTGACTTAGCTCTCTGGTACTAATTTGCAGATTTTCTCATAAGAGATGCCAACATTTGAAACTCAATTTCTTCATATGGACTTGGGATAACACACATTTCCAGAATTTATAAATCTAGCTCAACTTCATAAACGATTCTTTCGCGCTGTCTTCTCTGGGTATCGTTCACAGTACAAACGGGTAACCAGAAAAAGCATTTCTTTGAGCTTTGCCGTAAATAAAGATCATATCGACCATTTCTTCTTTGGAAAGTTCATTTTATATAAAATTGACAAAACGACAATCCAAAAACACACAAACTAATGGAACAATATTTTAATGATTATACAAACGTCAAAACAATAGATGCAATTATTTATTACCAGCGGCTGGCCTACCTGATTTGTTTTGTTGAATTCTATTGTTATAGTAAATTTGTATTTTAGAATATTTTTACGTAAAAGCGTCAATATCTCAAGAAATGTCCGTCTTATGGCCATAAAACCTGTATTAATTTGTATCTACTTTTACAACGGGAATCGAAATGTGAAAAAATATATATATATATATATATATATATATATATATATATATATATATATATATATACATTTGAAAAAATTGAGAAAAATTACATTTCGCGTAAGTTAATCATTCAGTATAGTTTTACATGTTTTCGAAAAATGTCACAGTTTGTTTGTTGACTATTATTAATAGTAGGTGGTATAAACAGATTTACAAAATCGTGGTGACAACGCTTGCAACGTGGTTCCAAACTTAACTCTATTTTGGTACTAAAGTGACGATAAACACAGGTTTGGTTGGCAGATTTTTGTCAATCACCCTGTATATACCTAAACATGTTTAGAATGTAGGTACAATGATCGTGTATTACAACACCAAAATTGGTTTTAATATCTCTAATAGTTAAGGAGCAATCTTCCGTCCACGCAGTAGACACCCACCTGTATATTCTAGTCTCGTTTACGGTTCCTCAGGTTAACTTAAGATGATTTAGCAGAAATTTTCTGTTTAATATAAGCCAAATTTGAGACAATTACAAGATGCCGAGCGTCTGTTGAATTCCGGATAATCAAAGAGCACTTGCACCTAATTCATACAGGAGTACATTATATATCTCGATCAGCTTTGTTGGTATAGCACAGTTAACTAATTATGTACTCATTACAGTCGACTCTTTATAATTCAAACCTTCGATAATACAAACCTCTCTATAATTCGAAGTAATCGTCGGGTCCCTCTCGGTAAATCAAAAAAGTCTATGATTTTGACACTCAATAATTCGAAGGAAAAAAATATCCTGAAGTATCAAAACCACGATGTAAGTTTTTACATCCAAATCAGCGACAATTCGAAATAAGAACAAGTTGAAACTTGCATACTCACGAATGTTTAGCTAGGTAAGTTGCACATTACAATAAATTTGTTTTAGTTCTCCTGTGACGTTGATCAAAATTTATTAAATAGATGTTTGTACATTCTACATACGTATAGTAAACAAAAGCAGATTTTTTTTACTTTAATAATTCGAACTTTTTATTTCTCCTCTTGATATTACGAACCTCTCATTACTTCAAACTCTTAGTAGTTCGAAGAATTTTAGAAGTCCCTTGAATTTCGAATTAATTAATTTAATGTTGATGCCATAACGCCCATAACTCACCTCACCATTTACACAAGCTGATTGAATATAACGATTGCACAGAAGCAAAGCTCTTGCATGACATTAAATACCTTGGCACCCTCCCCATGCATAATCTAACCGTTCTTGACCAGTCGTAGTAGTCTTTTGAGATATCCGACCCAAATACTCGCTTTACCGCTCGAGAATGGCAACCATAGAATACGATCTTATCTGCAGGTAAGTTAACATGACCTACATAAACACAAATACACTTCCTTTCACCTCGACGGAAGCGTCACGTAGAGTATTGCCCAGCATCGCCTCTTTCAAATTCGTCGGACATAAAAGAACATTTCCTAGTCTACCAAAGCCGAGCGTTCAGAAGAACTGCTATACAAATATACACACACAGTTACCCGCCGCCGCAGGTATATTAGACGCGCAAAGTGTATTAAAAAAACGACCTAGGGTCATTATTACTTCTGTCACATATTAAATACCTACCCGGGCCGTTAGATTTATTCTCACTAATGTAAATTCCCTGGTATATAATAAAAAATTATTATTAATTTTTATTAAATACATAAATAAAAATTATTATTACTTTTATTAAATACATAAATTGAAAGTTTACCTGTAGGATTTGAACCTACGACCTTAATCGTGATAAGAAATTTCCTAACTGCCCATCAAGTTCAAGTCCAAGTGTAAATTTTGTCTTTATGTAAGTACCTGCAAATTTAATGTATAGATTACAATCAAATTATTATATTAATGGAACTAGCTATATTCGAAGATTACAATACCAAGGCAACGTTAATTATTTAAATATTAATTTGTTTGAATTAATTCGTTCATAACAAATCTTATAATAACATAAATAAAAAGTTTACCTCGAGTAGGATTTGAACCTACGACCTGTACTTTGCTAGAGTACTTATTCGTTCATAACAAAACTTATAATAAATCCCTGGTATATATTTTGTGAAAGACCCGCCATTGTAAAGCGCATTGAAATATTTCGTAAATCGCATTGGACTTCCATTGGACTTCAAAGAGCTCATTATACGCGTATTATACCGTTTTATCAATTATGGTTAATTATTTCTTAACGAAAGTTCCAAATTAATTTATAACCTAAATATATTCTTATCTTAATAAAGAAAATGAACAATAATGGCGTAAGCGTTCTAGATGTTTTTTTCCGCGAAACTTTTTCTTTAATAATTGTGATACTAAATAGGATAAGTTTGGCCTACAGTGCTAAAGCACTCACGAACAGTTCGGAAATGGACAGGGTGATATTGAATTACCCAAGTTGAGATTTGTACGGCATATCGATGATGTGAATTAGTGAACCGAGTATTAATAGCAAAGGTAGTCCGAGTGGTATCAAAGAATGTAATTCAGCACCGCGATAGCCTTGTGATATCGATAATGCAAAGGAAGAACTGAAATGATTCTTCTATGCTCTAGGCACTGTATGTCAAATGTTAAGGATAGGTCATTTATAGGCCTAATTGCCCTTTTTTGAATACGATAAACTAAACTCGATTCACTTCTTAAGAGGCCCAACTAAATTAAACCACCGAAACCTTAATTACCAATTGTAAGTATTGCATACAGTAAGTATTTATTCCAATTAGTAGCTGATATTAAGTTTTTCAGACATAAAAGTATCAATCTTATTTTCTAATGAAGTTCGTAACCTAGTAAACATAATGCAAAGCCTTTAGAGCCAAGCCTCTTTACATAAGATACTAATTCATTATTTTATTTAATTATTAGCGTTTAAATGAAACAAATAGTGAATATTATCCTCTGCGAACACCGTTGAGAGTTTTTCGACGTCAGTTTCCACCCTTCCCACCACTTAAACAGCCTCGGTACTGACGCCACCCTGCTCTGAGACGCGCTCACAGTAACGGAATCTGTATTTGGGTCTTCGCTACTTCGCGCTCTTTCTTAAACTGTCTTTACATAATCTGATCAGTTTAGAGTTTCTTAGATTTAGCTTTGATTAATTCTGCATAATAGACAATTCACCGACGTTTGTCTGTTATTAATAGTTGAACCTAGTAAATTACACAACAACTGCACAAACCAACAGTAAACTGAGCTGGTAGTTTAATTTTAGCGTCGTCTTTGCTTTAAACGGAACATAAAGTGGTTTATCCTTGCGAATAGTGTTACTTTTAACTCTAAACGCCCACCGACCGATCTGGTAAGTCGTATACCCACACGCCAACATACAGTAACGGATCTTATAGTATACCTTCTTAACTCTGATTAATTCTTACTATAATACATTCTTCCTGTTTTATTGCAGATTTACGTGAGTAAATTTCCTGATTTAAACATTTGAAGTTTAAACAATACGCCAATATAATTTATTTCAGATTATATATATACTATATATATATATATATATAATAAAACATAGAAAACTGTGATTTTATTTTACGAAATGTTAATTAGTTGTCTTTACAGGTTCCGCTCGGTAATAACGTCCCATCTCATCCAGATATTGTTAAAATTTTCAATGCGATCTTCTTTTTTGAAGTATTCATAAAATCGTAAGGGAAGTATGCACTTAAAGTTCTCGGTTTCAGTGATAATATGTTCACCATACTTCGTGCCGATAGTATTCATATTAATCACTTTATATTTTGCACCCACCTCCAAGTCTTTTACGTTCGTGAAGGATTTACAGAAAGTGATATTGTTCATTGCAGATAGATCTATCTTGACTGATTCGAGAACGCTTTTGAATTTTGAGCTGCGATATGATACCCCTGCGGGTCTATAATCTTTCAGTTTGAGCACTCTATTTTTAGATTTCTAAGAATTGTAATATACCATTTGACCTTGGTTTACTTTTTAGCATAGACAACAACAATAACCTGTCACTCTTCTTGTTTCCATACACTGATTTTATTTTTATATTTCTAAGAAATGTAATATGATACACCTGCAAGTCATTACTCTTTGACCTTGAAAACTCAATATTTCGAAGAATTGTAATATGATGGCCTAGCAATTTCTATTTTTAGCTTTAAATTTTGATGTAAATGTGTCCTTGATTTGAGTACCCCTTACAACACGTTTAAGCTTGTTAAATACCCACCTTGTCCTACTTTTAGTTTAGAAAACTATTTCACCTTCACACAATTTAGTCAACCTAAGTACTATTTGACCTTGATCTACATTTTAGCATACATACATACATAACAACCTGTCATTCTTCATGGCTCCATTAACTGATTCTATTTTTAGATTTGTAAGAAATGCAATATGATACCCCTGCAGGTCATTACTCTTCAACCTTGACAACTCTATTTTTAGATTTCTAATAATTGTAATATGATCATGATGATGACCTTGCAATTTCTATTTTTAGCATTAAATTTAGATTTTTTTGTTTGAAAAGGCTGAACTTAGAAAAATTTCTTAAAAATATTTCTATCACCTACTAGGGGTAGCTGCCCCAATTTGATATATGTGTTAGATACGTTGAAAAGTCGACAGCGGGTGTTTGGGGGTTATAGTTTATTTTTGGCAAATTCTGGCCCGTTTTCGATAAAAATTGATTGTTTTGTTTGAAATGGCTGGACTGCTTAAAAATATTTCTATCACCTGCTAGGGGTAGCTTTTACATTAGGGGTAGCTGCTTCATGCATTACTTTCATAATGTTTGCCTATAAAAAGTTTACTGAATCATGCACACGCAAAGAAAGTCTTTTATTATAAAGTAAGAAATGTCACACGATACCCCTACAGGTCAATAATCTTTGACCTTGACGACTCTATTTTTAGAGTTCTAAGAATTTTAATATGATGATGACATTCCAATTTCTATTTTTAGCTTTTGACCTTGACATACAAATTTCCCGCCAAAACGTTTGACCTTGAAGGGATCCAAAAGCTTACATTTCTCACCACCAGAGGGCGAGTGACCTTGAATTGGTCCAGAACCGGCCCCTAATCACTACTGGTGTGGGTGTGGCTGTGGATGTAGATGTGGGTCTGTGGGTGTGTGTGCGTGTGCGTGTGTGCGCTTGCCTGCGCGTGTGTATGCGTGAGTGTGTGCGTGCGTGCGCGTGTGTGTGGGTGCGTGCGCGTGAATTCGGATGGGAAAGGAACGGTTGAAAAAGACTCCCCAAATGAAGCCTAATTCTAGGCCATTACAAAACAGTTAATTGGAACAATCTAGTGTCACTTCCATTAAGATACGAGTTGCAACTAACAAGCAGTTAAACAAGTATTAAGACCTCTCAACTTGCTCATGTTCATTTTCTTAGAAAAAATACATTTAAGTAATATTTTCTGCAACCGCCTAAGTAAAACGCTATATCTTGTCTATTTCGAGACTGTTCAAATCATCATGGAAACTATGCAAGAATAAATTTAGTGAAAGTATAAAAGTACTAGTACAAGAAAGGATTGACAGCGACTATCAAATCAAGTTTCCAAATTTCTTCAAACGTCAAATTATAAAATTTTTGTGTAATGGAAACACTATACAGGTTTAGGACAAGGTGACTAAGTTATTAGGGTAGCCCATAAAAATGTCGTTTTTTAGAGTTTCTTATTGAGCCTTCTACTCCTAAGACTTCAAAGACGGGAAAATAAATCAAAAATTAAGATAAATGACTGTATCTAATATAAATTGGTTTATATATATATATATATATATATATATATATATATATATATAGTACGTATAGAGGGGATCAAAATGACCCTAGTCTCCATTTGAATTTTTTTCCTATCTGTCTTCGTTATGGAGTTATCGGCTTTCAAAGTCAGAAGTTAAAAATTGAATTTCAATGATAATTTTTAAACCGCTTCTTTCATTACCATGAAATTTAGACACCCTAACTACCTCATAGAAAGGCCATCATACAAACAAAACATCAAAACAGATTTTTAATAAACGTGTGGATGGGAATAATTAATACCAACTTAGTAGGCCCGTATGTAATTGATGGAACGTTAACAGGAGCAAAATATCGCAATTTTTTAGAAGAACATCTAAATTTGAGAATATCTAAACAACGCATTTGCCACCTGAAAGGATTGGCATAATCAACACCTGTTAATAGCAGAGAAGAACTTTTACACAGGGTATTAACAAAATGTGACGTTATTAGAAATGATCCAAACATGCTGTTTCGAGTACAGCAGCATACCTTAAGTAATTTTAGAAAATGTAATGAAACGAGTTGCTCATATTGAACAATTTTCTTAGACATTTAGTGCAATCGCAGTGAGTTTTCGTTGCTTTACTTTTATTGTGTTGTTTATAATAATGTTGAAGACATTAGTTAGCCGCTTTAGTGCAAGTTTGCAATAAGTATACTGAATTTAAAAGTGTAAGTGTTCAGGAGAAGCAGTTTACTATTTCAATATTTTTTCGTTTCATATTCATTTTCAAATTCTAATGAACTTCGCAGAATGATAGTACATTTTTTTTTGTTTGGCTTAATTCGCAATTTACATGTATTCACTAAAATTCATTTTTGTCGAAAACGGTAAGAGATATCGATTTCGCACAAGAGTACCTTTTTTGTTGCTAAATGATAGGGGAATGAAACTACTATAGTAAAATTCCAAAATTGTCAATACTGTCAAAAATTGTGTTAATTTAGAATCTTAATTTTAGCTTTACCTGTACAATAAAGGTACAATGAATTCCAGTTAAGTGTCAGAAATTGCCTTAGGGTGTTTAAATTTCATAGTAATGGAAGAGGCAGTTTAAAAATTATCATTGAAATTCAATTTTTAACTTCTAACTTTGAAGGCCGATAACTCCATAACGAAGATAGGAAAAAAATGTAAATGAAGACTAGGGTTATTCTGTGCCCCTCTATACGTCCTAGCAGTTTCGACTACACCCTTTCTGGACATCTATATATATATATATATATATATATATATATATATACATACAATTTTCTGAGTTGCAGTTTGGCAAGTGAAAGTGGATAAAGAAAAATTATGTTTTTCTCGCACAAGTGCGTTTTGAACACTGAAAGGGATGCTGGACTCTGCTTGCCGTCCTCTGACAACTTTATTTCTCGTTTCGAATACTATTTTTTGCACTATGATTCACTGTCACTTATTTTGTTGTTTTAAAAATGAACAAGTACCTGTCTTTTGTTACAATTACAAGATAAAAATTTGAAATTAGATAAATATAAGCTGAATAATGGTAGTTGTGTTACGGGCATGACACTTACTACAACATAAGTGCATGTTCCCAACAAGCTCCAAAATCGATCCAAAAGGGCACTCGACACAACTCAACAAAGTCAAAATCAGCAAAAAATATGTTACTAAGGCGCCACTTGTTAAATAGGTTTGTAGCGGAAAAAACTAGACGTTAAAATAATGACCTAACAAGAAACCATAATGTTAACTCGAACAGAAAACACTCACCTTTACCTGAAATGCTACTTCTACAAAAATATTTACGCAAAGCTCACTTACACTAGTAAAATTTTAAGCTTCTTTTAAAACCCGCAAAAACTTCGAAAACTAAAATGGCTTTAATTTCGGCAACTTAAAGATTTATTGAAATAAATTCAACTTGCTTTTGATTTGGTGAAGGTAAATATATTCCCAAAATTACAGTACAAATAACTATATTACGGTTAAAAGAACAGTATAAAAATGTATATAAAGGGATTAAAGAAAAGTAATTCGTCAAAAACAAAAACCTAACACCCAAAAAAATAATTCTGCGTCACACATTCAGCAGCAGTCGCAAATGTCAATTACTTCTTGCGTAAGCAACACCAATACATACAGGGTGGTCCAAAAGTCTGGAACAAAATTCCAAAATAATTATTTTTGAAAAAATCTCTCGCACAGGTCGATTTTTATTTTTAGCACATTTTAGCATAAAAACTTAAGGTGGCGGCCACGCGCCGCTTGTAAAAAAATTTAAATGGCAAGGGGGTTATGTGGCACATGACTCTTAACAATAGGAATTCAAATGCCAAATTTTAAAACAATCGATTAAGGTATAACAAAATGGCGACCTTTTCAATGCGTCACATTTCTGGTTTCTGGAACATCTCCGATGACCATTAGCTGATTTATTATACATCTGATTACTTTGTTACAGAAATGAAATTTTCTGTTTTGAAATTCAAAAGTTTTTTTTTTTAATTTGTTATGCGTTCCAGAAAAGAAAAAGTCATGGATTGAAAAGGTCGCCATTTTGTTGTACCTTAATCGATTCTTTTAAAATTTGGGATTTGAATTCCCATTGTAAGAACTTTCGAACGATGTGCCACATGATCCCCCTTTCCATTTAAATTTTTTGTACAAAATGGCGCGTGGCCGCCATCTCGAGTTTTTGGTAAAATTTTTTTACCAAAAAATAACAATTGACCTGCTTCTGAAAATAAAACATTAAAATTGCAAGGGCCGCAGAGTTTGTACTGCAACATTGATTAAAATTTTAAATTGTACCAAACATTATCATGAAGAAACGTATTAATATACAGAGCAAGTTAAGTTATAACACAAGAAAATAACGTTACCCAGCGTCCTTCGGCCACTTCCGTAATCACCATTGTTCTGATCCCAATTCTATCACCATCAGCTGACGCCTTTTTATTGTATAGCGTCGTATGAACACAAATTTACCTAAATCCTGAGTGCATACATTCTTTTAAATAACCTTATATCTGAATTCCCAAACACACAATAATCTGGCGCTTTAACTTCTACCATTAATATCACGTGCTAAATCATGACAATCATGGCAATAATGTTTATAATCTCGCTAAATCCATACGTGACAACAATAGATCACATAAATCTGTAAATTTCCATAAACACGAGAAAAGTTTCTAACGCACGGTGATGTCTACGCCGATTAAACATAGATGAAGAAGACGTTTTTTTTTTCACTGAGCAGCACCATGCTGAGTTGGGAATCTCCGAACGTGGAGTTCCTGGATAAAACGGTAAACTGCAAACAAATTTGTTAGGGGTATAACTATAATCCATAACCTCATAAAAGCGAACTGCTAACATAGCACCGATACTGGTCAATACTAACAAAATTGGCGGAACTATAATGACGACGCGACCCCGAAGGCCCGACAACAATAATTCGTAAACTTCATCTTAATTATTTTAAATCTCAAACTTCAGCTCTCAAGATATATACTTCAATTGAACTAAACGGGAATCAATCATTTGTCCCCTTTTCTAAAAGTACTTGGAATCGGAAAATGGAAGCTCAACGATAAAAAAAGAAACAAGAAACTGTCTATACAGAGAATACACGAAACATAACTCAGAATGTCACAGGATGTGAACATAGCTGTGATTAAATTCCGCAAACTAATCGGTCTACGTATTTATATATTCGTACTAAAACGTCTGCGTAACTTCTTTATTAAAAAAAAACTATTTTCCACTAACAATCTTAAAATAATAGAATTCATCAATGTACTAAATTCTCATTTTCAAGTGTAAACATAATGTGGTCGCACGCACTTGGTTTGGCATTGATCCATGTCATTTTTGTGTAAAATACTTGTATTATCGTGGTATGCAACAGAATGCCGACCTCAGTAAAAACTGACACCATCTTGTTTAAAAAAGAAAAATGAGCAAACTTAACATGCAGATTATTTTGTATAATAAACATTAGTCTCTAAACGTTTGCGTTATCATAATAGTTTAAGTAAAACATACAGCCTAACAAAGAATAAACAGGAGAATGCTGCACAGATGACAGAGAGTCAAAGTTATTGGTAAAAACTAATATTTGTTATTTATCAACACTAAAGCTCCATTGCAGTTCGTGAAAGATATTAGATTAAAAGTTGAAGTCTTTACTCGACTTTTTGTCGTCCAGAACTATATCAATCATTACAATGTCTGCTTTTTATAGGAAACTTGTCTTGAACGCGGGTCAAATTACGAAAAGTGCTCCACAGTCTGTTCGTAAGCCACTAACCGAATGTCGGCAATCTGTCAGGTTCATTCCTTTGCCCACCATTAACTTAATTACTTTAAAGTAAAAGCTTTTGTCCAATATTTACGTTATACAATTAAGGCGAAGGTTATATTTAAAATAAGTGCGAATCCAAATATGTGCACAGATGTGCTAAGATTTTTTACTATATTATATAATATTTATCATTTTAACTTGTATTATTGGGTTATCACTTAGGTGTAGTCTCTAGTAGAAATTCAAAATTGAATAGCAACTATGCCAATAATATATAAGATAGTATTACCAAAGTTTATTTAGCAACTTTAAATATTTAAATTTTGGTACACATTTAGTAAAAAACTAGTGAACTGACAACAAAACTTCATTTAATGAGAGTTCCGAGTTTTTTAATTTTACTAATATTCTGTAATTAACAAAAACATAATTAATTACAAAAACCTAAAACTACGGCTTGGATTAATTTCTATTTAGACATTTTCGTACCACGCACTTAATTTATGTTTTAGTTAGCGTACGAGATTGCGCTTAATAACAAAAAAAATATTGAGCAAAAATAACTTATAGAAATAAAACAAAAACTGTTTCATGACGTAGTGTAATAAAACCATCCTAGGCATGGTGTAATACTGTGTAGCAAAGATCTCATCTCATACCGAAATGAGTGGTCACACTGCATGTCTGCCATTTCGCTTGTACGGGGTAGAAGAGAATAAAAGTTGGTGGAGAACCATTCCTTGCGGCGAGACCTTCCATTAGAGTATTATATGGGCATACGTAGGAGCACTTTTAAGAATCCCCTTCGTCCAAATGTTGTGCAAAGACACAAACCGTCCAGAAAATTACCACTCTTACTCACTCCGCGGAAAGTGGATGCAGGGGAGCTGGAGTGACACTGATGCGGCTTGTCGCTAGCTTCCCAATAAGTGGTTGCATAATTTGTGAGCTATCGTTTCGAAATTATCCATTTCGATAATCTACACCTCTTTCGTCGAAACCTTTTATTAGAATACCATGAAGGTTTACTTAGGAAAATTCCCCCCCCTCTTTTTCTTGTGAGAAAACCAATTCTGTCGAAGAAATTAATTTTCTCAGTGACACAGTTCGATGCGACTTGCGGATAATTTTCCAGCGAGTGGTTATATGACATATCGTTGGGAGGCTAGATCAGTCAAGAAACTATTTTCACACTGAAGGAGGTACGTATTTACGAAATATAGATTTATCTACGTTTATTTTGAAGGCTGCACATAAGAAGACATATGTGTATTTTTCTAGATTAGACACTTGAACAAAGGAAACTGATTTAATAGAATATTTTACCAGAAATACAATGTTCGAAACTAGATTCTATATATCCACAACATTACGCATCGTGTAAAATTGCAGTACACCTATACAATTTTGAAAAGGTTGTGAACTCCGAAAGTTGGCCTAAGTGCACCTACCTAACTATGTTTTTTCACCCGCGAGTGATACAAGATATTGCAATATAACATCGTTAAATTGTAATAATAACAGCATTATTACAATTTTGTGTATAAATGTGCGACGTACTCAAAATAAACTTGACCTTATTGAATATAATCATCCAGATATAATCTCCGTAGACGCAGGTTTCTGTCGAAACATATGTCATCGAGGAGGTGGAGTCCTCATACTAGTCAAAGAAAAAATAATGTTTATCGTTCATATATTACCTTTTGGTTGTACTGTTCAAAGTTTGTTGGAAGCTTATAGTCAATAATGTAATCATAAATGTTATTTGTTTGTAGAAACCGCCTAGTGCGGTACATAATATTTTCATGGACAAATTAGATAAAGGTAGAAGGAGAGGAGAATAGTCCAGCCACCGCGTATGCGCCCTGTGTAGTTTTTAAGCCCAGCCCCTGCAGTGTATGCAGCCGTGGACACGTATCTTGGTTGCGGCTTCTTTTCGGGGCCATTTTCAACTCCTTGATGGCATTTTCAACCTCTTGATAAGATTTTAACCCCTAATTAGAGTCGTTTTAGCAGTATTAAGGGTCTTTTTGGCAGCCCAATCCTGGGTTAGGGGCGAAGTATTAAGGGCCTTTTTGGCAACCGTGAGGTTAAGGGTATGGGGGTGGTCAAGCGACCCGGTAAAAGTCCAATTATTTTAATTCTGACGCCATTTTGTTTTTAAATATGGGTCATAATTAAATTTTTCCGCCATTTTGTTTCCAATTATGAGTCATAATGAAATTTTGACAGCCATTTCGTTTTGCAGGAAATTTGAAATAGTATTCTAATAAGAGGGCCCTCATGCTATCTCATAAGACAGGTATAGCCACTCGAAACTTGCTCTCGGGTCTTCGCCCCATATTTAGGACTCCAGAACTTGCTCTCGGGTCTTCGCGCAAAATTCTGCCGCCAATTTGCTTTTAATTATGAGTCATAATCAAGTTTTGTAGGGTATCTTGTTTTGTCGGCCATCTTGGAGGCCATTTGGCGGGAATTTGAAATTATATTCTAGTAAAGGGGCCCTCATACTAACTCATGAGACAGGTGTAGGACTCCGGAACTTGTTATAGGGTCTTCGTCCCTTGTCAGATCTTCGCCTCTTGATGGAAATTTTTAAATTGTATTCTAATAAGGTGCCCTCATACTATCTCCTGAGACAGGTATAGGACGCCGGAACTTGTTCTCGGACATTCGTCCCCTTGTCAAAGGACAGAAATTTATCAAATCAATCAATCCACCAATCAAATCAGCCGAAGCATATCAAACCAAAACAAATGGATTAATCCAATGAAATCAATTAAGTAAATGAATCTCAAACAAATCACTATCGATCAAATCAAACAATCAGATCAATCTCAATCAAAGCAATTGACCAAATAAGTCAAATCAATAAATCTCAATCGAATCAAACAAGAATCTGAGCTAACAATTCTTCATAACCTTCAGGTAACGATTCTCCCACGGTATATACCTAGCTCCTATAAGCGACCGCTTACTTTGTAGATAAGGCTAACCGACACTCAGAGCTGGTACTTTCCCTAAACGTAAACGTACCAGAGGGGGAAAATAGGTCGATCATCCGAAAATCAATCCCAATCAATTCAATCTCAATCAATCAAATCATAATTTAGTGCTTGCGAAAACCAACGTACAATTCAAGAATACTGGTTTGGCTTAACTTACCAACTTTATTGCTAAAACCAACCACAATTTCTTTGCAACCTTTCCATGGCGTGAATATTGTTTTAAGTCGTCCTCTTCTTCGGACATCGCTCTTTCAGTATCTGAAGTCCTCCTCATGGCAATGGAGTTATAAATTCCGAAAAAACAGTACCGTATAGGTCATTCACGTTCCCAACCCTGGTTCAATAAGACTTGTGCTGATGTAATATCTTTAAAAAATAAATGTTACATTAAATGGAAATCTAATAAATCGGTTGACAGTCATGTAGAATACGTTGATGCTAGAAATATCTGCAAAAGTGTCATCACTAAAACTAAAAAGTTGTTCGAACAACGAAAATGCAATGAACTAGCTACAGCCAGACAGACAGTCGTAAATTTTGGTCTTTAGCTAAAGCCATTAGTAAAAACTTTGGAACATCTTCATTTCCCCCCCTGACATCTATTGACAGATCTGTAGTTGCTAATTCTGTAGACAAAGCCAATGTTTTTGTGGATTTGTTTGCACCAAACTCGTGTCTCAATGATTCTGGAAAAGATGTGCCCCTAGCCAACTTTTTTTCATACGCTATGAAACCAATTCATTTTCGGTACAAGCTCTTGGAATCGATCATCAGTAGGCTTGATCTCAATAAGGCGACTGGCCCCGAAGGTATCCCAGCTATTGTCTTAAAGAAATGTTCCCCCGAACTAGTACCAGTCCTATCTAAGCTCTATACGATCTCTATGTCTTCTGGGGAATTCCCTTCATCATGGAAGTTAGAAAATGTTCAACCTATTCCCAAAAAAGGCGATAAGACCGATCCCTCAAACTACCGACCAATTGCCATCACTTCCATTTTGTCAATCAGCAACTGCTCACGTTCCTTGAAACTAACAAACTCCTTAGTGACCACCAATATGAGTTTAGGCAAAGTCGTTCAACAGGTGATCTTCTTTCATATGTGACCCAAGTTTGGAACAATACAGTAGAGCAGTCCGGTGAAACAGTTGTAGTCGCTTTAGATATTTCAAAGGCATAAGTGTTTACTTGCCAAGCTCACCTCGTTTGGGTTAAATGATACGCTCATCAACTGGGTTTGTAGTTTCCTTGATAAAAGACGAATACGTATCGTAGTTGATGGCTTTTTTTTCAAAAGAAGTTAGCATTAACGCGGGCGTACCACAGGGATACGTTATAGCGCCTACAATTTTTCTGCTGTACATAAATGACCTTATTTCTTCAATAACTTACCCCATTCATTGCTTTGTTGACGATAGCACTCTTCATTGTAGTTCATCTCAGTCTACTCATAGTGATAATCCGCCTTCTATGTCCAATCAAGAAATTAAAGCTGAAATGGCAAATTCAATCAACAAAGACATTCAACGTATTCTCGAATGGGGAAGCAATAATCTAGTTAAATTTAATGCTAACAAAACTCAGTGTTGCCTTATGTCCGCAAAAAAAGATCAATCATTTCCTGTTGTAAGTATGAATGGCTCATTTCGTAAGTTTTCAGACTCTATTACTCTGTTGGGTATGACTGTATCTTCAAATCTCTCATGGGTTGACCATCTTCTGTCAGCTACCAAAACTGCTGCTCGTAAAATAAGCTTTTTGTACAGATCTAAGCAGTACTTTACCTCTCGACAACTCCGTCTGCTGTATAAGGTCAAAATTCGGCCTCATCTGGAACATAATGCTCACCTCTAGGTTAGTGCTCCCCAATTCGCTCTCGATAACGTTGATCGTATTCAAAAGAGAGCGATTAGGCTTATAAATGACCCGTCTTTAACTTCTCATATACAGTCCCTTGAGCGTAGAAGGATGGTTTCAGTTCTTTCTTTGTATTATCGTTATTACAACGGCTATTGTGCTGCTGCATTATATTCTTTGATACCATCTCGGGCTATCTTTGCGAGAAACACTCGGTTCGCTCATTCACATCATCAGTATGCAGTACAAATCTCCACTTGTTGTACCAAACGGGCGCAATCCACATTTTTCTACACGGCTTCTAAACTCTGGAATGATCTCCGTAGTTCCTACTTTCCTCTCACTTATGATATGAGAAAATTTAAGGCATCTATTGGCAATTCATTATCCCTCTATCCATCCTCCTAAGTGTTCCTGAGTGCTTCAGCACGATAGGCCAAATTTAGCCTGTCCAGGTCCACAATCATAAAAAAAACACAACCAAACTCGAAAACAGACTGCTATACTATCTTACATAAACAGACAGTCTTATCAGAAATACCTCTGGCAAAAGGGCCCTAGATTTATAAACAACCTTGAATGCACTATTTTGTTTTTGAAAATGGAAAAATACCTGAGGACAGATAAAGAAGATGATTTCCATTTCCAAATGTAATAATACACATGTGATTTGAAACTAACGCCGATTTCATATCGTAAGGCAAGTATAGGACTGTGTTTTATTTTACCCAATGCTCATCATTATAATTAGACAACTATAATGCTAATAACACTCAAATTAACGCGTAACATTATTGTCGAATTTTGCATACAGCGATAAAAATACGCTCTCTATCAAAAATACCTTTGCAATATCAACTATAATCAAACTGGAAAGCAGCCCTCTATATTATTTTACATGCATGGAGTGTCTATAGGATATGTCAAAAAGGGCGATAGATTTATAAACACGGTTAAATACACTAAGTCGTTATTGAAAATGGACAATTCCTAGAGGACAAATAAACAAGCTGACTTTCATTTCCAATTTTGATAATACACATGTGATTTAAAACTAAGATTGATTTAATCTCATAAGGCAACTATAGGATCTCGTGTTTTATTTTACCCAATGCTCATTATTATCATTACAGAATCATAATAATAATTACATAACACTGCAGATGTATGGAATACGGTATATCAAGGGCGTGTTGATCGCGTGAAGGTTCACAACAGGTTTAGACCGAGATGAATAATAACATTAACAATTTGTACAAGTAATTAAATAAAGTAAATAAAATAAGGGGTAATGGTTAAAATAAAAAACGATCACTTACCAGGGTTGTTGATAATCTTATTGAAAGTACGTCTTGATAGGGTAAACGGCTGGGTTTTTGTTGCTTACAGTCACGGCATATTTACTTTTTGCGTTTTGTTTATAAATGAACAGTATAAAGTACTTAACAGTGTCCAAAAATCATTACATAAAAGACAGACAGACAAGTCGATTTTCACTTGCAATTTTGATAATACATATACCAAACACAAACACAAACACGAACACGAACACGAACACGATCACGAACACGAACACGAACACGAACACGAACGGACACGGACACGGACACGACACGCCACGGACACGGATACGGACCGGACACGGACACGGACACCGACACCGACATTGTCACCGACACCGACGCTGACGCCGACGCCGACGCGGTCACCGACACGGACACTGACACGAACACGGACACGGTCACGGACACGGACACGGACACGGACACGGACACGGACACGGACACGGACACGGACACGGACACGGACACGGACACGGACACGGACACGGACACGGACACGGACACGGACACGGACACGGACACGGACACGGACACGGACACGGACACGGACACGGACACTGACACGTACACTCACACACACGCACATACGCACGCACACATGCACGCTCGTACACACGGACGCACGCACATACGCGCGGAAATTTTTTAGGTTAGGTCAAGACAACGACTATAGACTCTGAAGGATAGCTCATTCGCCTTTAACTTACATTGGACCGGCTGCGGCTGAGTTGTGTCGTCACCATCGGCACGGAACGCTTTGTGTACGTATGGTTTACATTAATTTTCCATAAAAGCTCGTGCATTTTTATCGAGATTTCTGCTTTTTGTAACACGAATAAATTACAATAACTCTCAAAATCAATTTAACAGAGATTTGAAAAGAAAGCTTTTAACAACAAACGATGGCCAAAGAAGCAAATTTCGCAATTTAAAAAGAAAATGGTACATGGATAACCCAGTAAGTAAAAAATCTCTTTCAAGATTTATTTAAAGATCAGTAGATATAGGTATACCTTTTACCTTTAATATAAGTTACATAAATAATGAATAGGCACTTTTTTCTTTTTATGTTTGAATTATCCATGGGGAAAAAATTCCTTATAATATTAAAACTTAATTATGCTTCAGCTTCCTCATTTTCTTACGATGTGTTACATATTAGCACAACTGTCTATAAATAAAAATATTTACCATCACTTTTAAGCCTGTTTATGTACTCAATTTTAAAAAGTGAATAAGTGACCATGTTTTTTTATTTCGATACAGCAACAAGTTAAAAATTGATGTAAATTTTTCAAAATATTTGAAGTCATATAAAACTTTTGTAAGAAGTAGTTAATACAATTTAAAGATCTATAAGTTTGTTTGCTTTTGTACAAACATAAGTCCTCGCCTTCTCCCATCCAAAACAGTTCAGATTTCCAGTAAAACTAATACACTGTTAATTTATTGCTCCATTTATATTGCTTGTACGAACTTCATTTTCTTTCTGGTTAAATTATCATTTGAATAGCCTAAAATCCCTATTATTTTAAAAATCAAGAAGAGTCAAACGGCATGATTTAAAAAATAAGCAATATGTCGTCATACATTTTAAATTAGACGCGTCCAAAGGTGCATTGATGGTGACGTCACAGCTTTCCGACCGCTCGGCGACTTCGACTTAGAGATCGACCGAAATGAGCTATCCTTCCTTCCGTCTATAATCATTGAGGTCAAGACACGTACAGTATTAGGTTAGATTAATAAACGCACGGTTGAGGTTAGGTCAATGCTCGCGCATGAGTTTTGATCTAACCTAAACCATGTGTTTATTAATTATTTCATTATGACATAGTTAAAAACAAAATGGCGGTGGAATTGAATTACGAATTTATAATTAAAAACAAAATTACCCCGGAATTTAATTATGACGTTATAATTAAATAAAATGGTCGCGGAGTTTAATTATGACTCATAATTTCTAACAAACTTTTTACGTTTGTAATAAAATTTACGTATATGTAAGCAATTAACGTGCATTTCGTGCAGTGTCTGTTGCATATCTAGTTGCATAAGAACATGCATTTAATTTTTTTAGTTAGAACTCGTTCACATTTTGTTTGCACATTAGATTCACAGTTCATGCGCAAAGACTACTGTAGCGATGCTTGTTGATAAGATTTTAAAGGTGGATGTAGCATCCATGGTTTCTTTATCAATTTTTTTATAAAGTGCCATACCATTGTCTGGTAAGTTGTAAAAAAAAACTATTATATTAAGGTTTGAGACGTTTGTTTCTTTCAGGCACTTTTTTTATTTGTTTATTTCCACGTTTACCTTTTATTTTTACTTTATCTTCACCTTTACTGTTTACGATTAATCAAGAGTGTGATAATAACCTACACTTTAATCCTGCAAATTTAGTCATTTGGGGATTATAAAGCATACAAATCCAGATTTATTTCATCCTGAAGTCATATTACTCATCAAATTTTCAAACGCTCCCTCAGCATGCAGCATTTCGTTATGTACAGTGTGTCCAATAATAAGGTATTCTTACTCCATTAATTATTTACAACATTAATAACTATTCATAGCTTTAACGTTACTAATATTAGCTTTAAGGTGTTTCTGTTTATAATTAAGTATATGTTGTGTAATAAAACTTGTTGTAGAAATTTTCTTTTAAATTTATTTTATAATGGTTTACTTGTTTATTCCATATTTAAAAACAAGTTGGCGTCCGAGTATTTAATTATTAGTTCCTGGAAGAGGCAACCCCGATTTTGTAGCGAATATATCTAGGTACATGTAAATATTTTTTGGTTAATAAGGCAAATCGATAATTTTATGAACCTGGTCCACTTTAATCTACGACTAAGCAAAAGGTACCAAATCTTCTATTTATTACCCAAACTGTTAAGTAGCTAAAACTTGTAGCCATGGGTGTAGAAGTATGCAAATAGAATTTTAGGATTTGTACACTGACTTAAAGGCCTTTACAAACAAAATGGCGTCAGAATTTAATAATGACGTCATAATTAAAATAATTGGACTTTAACCGGGTCACGTGACCACCCCCACACCCCTAACCACAGGGTTGGGCTGCCAAAAAATCCGCGTAATACTGCCAAAAGGATCCTGAATAGGTGTTAAAATGCCATCAAGGGGTTGATTTTAAAAACTACACAGGGCGCAAGCGCGGTGGCTGGACTATTCTCCTCTCCTACTGATAAGCTATTAGGTAATTTTAAGAGTAAGAATATTACAAAGCTCGTTTGTGGTGATTATAACTGCAACTTTGCTGATCATTCAAGTACTTCGATTGATATTAAAAATTTACTACTATCGTCGGATTGAAACAACTGTATTTTGAGTATTCACGAACACAAGGTATTGCTAAATAGATTATAGATAATATTTTCCCGATTATTAATGTAGAAAACATAATAACAACGAAAACAGTCACTAATTTTATACCTGACCATTATGCACAGATCCTCACTTTCATTTTATCGAGTGATTGTGTTAATAAAGGTATTAATGTAAAAACTTTCAGAGATATCACTGTGAAAGGCTGTTTTTCCTTCCACAATTCTTTTGCATGTGCTAACTTTTCTTATGCAAACTATAACTTATCTATGAGTGATAAATTTGAACGTTTTATAAATCATACTATATCGATATTTAAAGAATGTTTTCCATTAAAAAAAGTTAAAAGTAGGAACAATGATGGAAATGTTGCATGGTAGTCACCTTTTCCATTTCTCTGAACGTTACATTTTATGGCGCAGTGAAGATTTGAAATGAACTTATAACAACTACAAAAGGGTTTACCGTGATACACTCCGATGTGTTAAAATCGCCGCTAACGATAAAGTTCAATAATAAAAATAAAACAATATGGAATATATTAACACTAACAAAGTGCGTAATAATAACGCATTAACAAATAAATTTACAGCTAATCAGTGGAACCAACGTTTTGTAAATGTAGGTATCTAAAAATACATTACTCCTAATGGTAGACCCAGCAGTTGATCTGTTAACTATGTTTGATATTGTTATTCCCGCTAATCTTAGTTTTAGTTTATTGAAGTAATTCATAATGATGTCAGAGAAACTATACAGCTGTTATCGTCCAGCAGACCTAATGGTGTGTATGAACTCAATTCTTGCTTATTAAAAAAGAATATTCACATCTTTATTGACCGTTTAACCACTTTAATTACCAATTGTTTTCAACGAGGACAATCTCTTAATTGTTTAAAGGTTGCATTGGTATTACCTCTTTATAAGAAAGGTGAAACTGACAATATGTTAAATTGCAGACCTATTTCAATAGTGCCCATTTTTTCAAAAGTGATTGAACGAGTTTTAGGAACACGAGTTAGGAACTATTTCCAAATGAGTGATCTTTTGTACTATAAACTGTTCGGATTTAGAGCGGGTAAAGGAACCAGCAATGCCCTTACAGAATTTAAAAAATAATGTAATTAAATGTTTTGAGCGGGGTCAATTTAGTGTCACGGCTTTTGTGACTTAAATAAGGCGTTTGATTCAGTGAATCACAACTTCTTGCTACCAAAACTAAAGAGTACCACTGTCAACTTAATATCTTCGTATGTATCTAACAGAATGCAGACGGTTAAGATTGGTGACAGTCAACCTAATCTGAAGCAAGGAGTTCCGCAAGGTTCTATTTTGGGGTCCTTGTCTTTTTTATATATATATATATATATATATATATATATATATATATATATTATTATATTAAGGAAATTAAATAATGTATATTCAATTTTCTTTGCTGATGATACTACTCTTACCGTTTCAAACCCTGAATTTGATGCTGCTCTTCTCATTGCACTGTTGCAGTTAATATCTCGGTCCTTAACCCCTCTCAAATTCGACCAATCGTGAAAATAAACCCTTTCTCATTCCGTGGAAGATGAACATATAAGTTATTCCGTTGGGCTTTCTTATACCGAAATCGTTGCATAAATAACACACGCACACGCACACGCACACGCACACGACACGCACACACACACACACACGCACACGCACACACACACGCACACGCACACGCACACGCACCACACGCACACGCACACGCACACGCACAAACACCGCACACGCACACGCACACGCAACGCACACGCACACGCACACGACACGACACGACACACGCCACACGCACACGCACACGCACACGCACACGCACAGCACACGACACGCACACGCACAACGCACACGCACGCACACGCACACGCACACGCACACGCACACGCACACGCACACGCACACGCACGCACGCACACGCACACGACACGACACGCACACGCAGCACAGCACACGCACGACACGACACACGCACACGCACACGCACACGCACACGCAACCACAGCACACGCACAGCAGCACACGCACACGCACACGCACACACACAGCACACGCACACGCACACAAGCACACGCACACGCACGCACACGCACCACACACGCACACGCACACGCACACGCACACGCACACGACACGCACAGCACACGCACACGCACACGCACACGCACACGCACGCACACGCACACGCACACGCACAGCACACGCAAAGACACACGACACCACATCAGCACACGCACACGCACAGCACACGCACACGACATACACACACACGCACAATCACGAAGCACACGAATCACGCACGCACACGCACACAAAAGCACACGCACACACGCACGCACAGCACAACGCAAACACAACGCACACGTTCACACGCACACGCACAGAACGCACACGCACAATGAACATCGATTACAAGCACACACGCACACCAACAATAAGTCTAGCAACACGCACACACACGCACTACCAGCACAGCACACGCATCGTACACGCGCAAGAGTCAACAAAACGACCTCTAACGCAACGCACACGCACAGCTTTTACGCACACGCAAAGCAGACACGATCACGCACACGAACACACGCACACGCAACAACGACACGCAATCACGCACACGACCGCACACAACACGCAACGACAACGTCCCAGACAACGCACCACTGCACGCAAACGCACACGCAAACGCACAGTACACGCACACGCAACGCTCGTCCAGCCGCCACGCACACGCACACGGACACGCACACGCAAACGCCACGCACACGCACACG